>JAYXIM010003293.1:0-30199 GCA_037575425.1 Anastrepha fraterculus
GCAAGGTAACGGGACCACGATAGGCGCCATCTCATTATTCTTTGCGTCATGTATCGTACCCATATCGTTTTTATCCTATGTTAGAAAAAAGTTAAAATTTTTCCTTTTTTTTCTTCTTACACATCAATGTAATTAAAGTCTTATCAATTTCTGTGTCATGAGCCCTCCAACTACTCAACTTATTAAAACAAATTACAAATTCAGAGATATTTACATTACAACCAGTAGCTCATTTATTCCCTTTGTAAATAATTGAACTGGAAAAAATATTCTATAAATATTCCATTTATACGAAAAGGTCGACGAAGGCCATGGAAATATTATCGGTACAAGATAATCATACGTGTCGTTGGGTGCAACGGTGGCCAACAGGAAAATATCAATTAATGAGAGTGCATTGAGGTGACAATGTTTTGTTTTTGTTGTTAATATTGTAGTTGATGCAGCTGATGCTGCGATGAACTGGTGATAATTATCTAACGAGATTACACAACATTTTCTTTGAAGCAACAAACAACAACATTAGCGGATGTAAGTACACCTGTGTGCACATTAATAGCAGCGCAAATTGTTGCAAAAATCTGATTATTTATAAATTTTGATATATGTATATAATTTTTTTATTTAGATTTTTATAGAATATATATAGTTCATAACACAACAAAAATTATATAACTTAAAGTCTCGAACTTTGTGCAAAATTAATAAAAAAATTTACAAATTTTAAAACTTTTTTCCAGAATTGGAAGTCAAATTTCGAGTATGCAGGTTTATAGCCCATTCGTTTTTAGTTTGAGGAAGTGCAAGTTTGAAATGACTCAAAAACGTGTTGATTTTTGAGAATTTTTTATTGCTGGCGGCCCTGTACCGTTTCTCCATATAAAAAAATTTCCAGGATTATTTATATCAAAGAATTTTCGTAACTTCCATTCTGTAGCTGTATTATTAAAGGCTTAAAGTCATACAAATACATCCACATACCTAACTTATAATTAAATAAATAAAGTATTCTAAATCAAATGCTATAAAATGCATAACACCAACAATAAGAAAGTTAACAAAAATCAACGAAATTTTCACTAAAAATTAATTGGGCTATAAAAATTGTATGCCCATAGTTTTTCTATTACTAAAAGCTGCGAAATTTTAGTGAACATTTTTTCTTTAATTTTGTAGAAATCTTGAAATTATAAGTGATTTGGTTTTGAGTTGGTATGAACTAAATTTTCAAAAAAGAATATTTAAATACTTTATTTTAAATAAAACAAGTCAAAACTTTTCAGTATGTCACGCAGCTATTATTTTGAACACAAGTGCACATAATATGTGCCAGCAGCAGTATATTGGGTTTCAGGACAGCAACAGCAATATGGCAGCAGAAAACTTTTGAACAGCAACAAGACAACAAGGCATCCTCATGATTTCCACACTGATGCGCTCCACTAAGTATTTATGTTGTTGTTTTGACTATTCCTAGTAAACTGTGAGCTAGTCTGTGTCTTATCCTTTGCTGAAGAAGCAATGCCAGTAGAAGTGGCAGTGGAAGCAACTCAAGATTGTTGAAGAAGCAGAGACGCCGAGTGTAAAACAAGGCGGAAGATGGAAGACAGTAAATTGCTGCTGTTGCTGTTGCTGCTGCTGATGCTGTTAAACACAAGCTTTTGTGTCGGTGTGGCGACTGCAGGAATAACAGGCAGTAGGCATGACAGCATGCAACAACTGCTGCCCTACAAGTTGCCACATCCGGCCAAAGTTGCGGCAACAACTTTGCCTTGCGATGTCGTGTTGGGGACACTATATTGTCTCCCCTGCACAACACTTCGCTCACCTACCAATCTAATGCAATTCGCCAAATAGTTTGACGAACACAAACCTGTTGGGATGCATGTGTGTGTGTGTGTGTGTGCAAGTATTGTAGTGCCACTGCTTTCTCTTCTACTTTCCAGCTAGTCTTCCAAGCAGATTGCTGGCTGTCGTTAGCGGTGCTACTCTACTTCATTCGCTGCTAGTTTGTTTATCATTTTGTATGGTTCTAGCAGTTTTTATTTATTTATTTTTATAGTATTAGCATTTGATGGCATCTCCCGGCAATTTCTATTTACATTTTTTCCTCATAGCACATCCAATGCATATTTTGCTGCAGTGGTGACAATATTAATTTTCTTTTATTATCGCAGTTCACTTGCCAGTTTGGCAACTCTCTGCTATTCCTTTTATTAAATTTCATTTGCTGCTGCTGCTGTTGCTTTTGTCATTTTGGTGGTCTTTCGGTGTCCATCATTTGCGCTTAAGAACTCAACTAACGTAATTAATTTTTGGCTGTTGCGACTGATATGAAACTGGCTGGAAAACTCATATAAAACTTACATAATTACATGCATACATACATACACACATACATACATACATACATACATACATACATACATATTCAAGTATAGATTTGAAATTAATATTTTTTATTACGCTTAGCCAAGCATTTCCTTTTAGTATTAACTGCTCAGGACTGATGCTAAGTACTGCCACTGCGGAACTGTGAGATATGCAGCTCATCGTAATCACACCTTTGGACTGCAATCTACTGTGGTTAAACAAATGGATAATGAGGATGTGAAATATTCTTAACATTTATTATTAATAAATATATTTTGTCGATGAAATTAGATCAAATATATTTGTGCTTAGGCAAATGGTTTCAAAACGTTTTCTGACTAATCTTCAATTCTTGGGCAGGGAAATAAATGCTCACTTGTCGGTGTTACTCGTCGATATATATTACTCTTCCAGAATGTGAACTTTGAAATTATATCCACAAACTAAATTATATCCAAAAATAGCGAACAAATTTTTGACCGTCTGCTCCGATTTTCAGCCTTGGACGTTGTTTTATTGATGAGATGCGTCGAATTTTCTTGCGTTTAGCTGCAAATATAAATAAAGAGTTTTTTTTGCAGCATAATATCATCTTCCAACTCTCGTATAGCGTTATTAGAAGCAATGCTGGAGATTCCGACCAACACTGAGCACGAATAGCACAGATATTATTACTCACTTTATGCATTCTGGCATATGAGTCAAGAGCCTCAACGATTTCTAGTTTCTGCAAGATGACGTGCCGTGCCTTAGCTGCTTTAGTTGAGCGACTCCAGCTTTAATGATCTATGTAAGTGTTTTAGACATTTTTGGTACACAGTTTTTTAAAGTGAAATATCCTTGGTTATTTTTTTAAATTTTTACAATTTGTAAAATTTTTACAATTAAAACAAAAAATGTTTACAAAATCATAAGAGCCAGAAGACGAACATGGAACGAACAAGTGACACGAGCCCTCAGCAATCGGGTGATCAAAGGAAGAGGACGACTAAGAAGACCACCAAAACGATGGGCAGAAAGTTGGATAACTATCTCAGCAGAAAATCAACCACAACAATGATATGAAATGTGTGCATTATATTGTACAGGAATGTACAACAATTTATGTGTAATATTCCTAAATATTAAAATGTATTTATGTATCAACATAAATGTGTATGTATCCTAATTGTGGTGTAAAGAAAAAGGGTAAGGTATAGCCTATAATGAAAGATAAAGAAGAAGAAGAAAATAACATTTTTGAAAAACAAAAAAATGTTTTTCCAGAAAATTATAAGTTTTTGTTGAAATTTTTTGGGAATTTTCTTGATTCCAGGTCAAAATCCCGAAAACACATGCCCGAATGGACATTCACCCGAAACCCAATCACCCGAAAATAATTTACCCGAATAAATTTGCCCGAATACGAATACCCGAATCTTATTAATTTTCCCGAAAAATGCCCGAAAAAAATAAAAATAAATTTTATATAAAAATGTTAATAAATAATTAAAAAAAGAGGGAAAAAATATAACAAAAATAGAAATAAACAAAACTTTGTACTTGTGCTGGAGGGCATTCCGGATGATCTTCCGCGACTCGTTTTAAATTAACCTTCACTAATTCCGCTTTCGCTGTATCCTGATTGGGCGGATGTTCATGAGGAGATTTTTTAGGGCCTTTTAAAACTATTAACTCAGAAACTGTCTGCAATGTAATTGCCCGCGCTTTGCATTCTTTTCTTCGAACCAATTGACAGTCCCAATAGAATTGATTATTTTTCGACGGTTTGGATCTGACATAAATGTATCCTCCGATTATTAATTTTTTTCCGACAAGTTGTCCCACTTCCTCAATTTCTTCCATTTTTATGAATAATTAAGAACGAATGACTGACTGATGAATTTGACACAAGAATTTTGACAACATTTGTTATGAATAAATAAAGGAATAGTACTCTTTTGTTCTTTTCTTGCATGTACTTCAAGTGTATACTAATTCTTAATTATTTTAAATTTTTTTTTCTTTTCGGGTAAAAGGATTCGGGCAAATGGGTTCGGGCGAAGACGTTCGGGCAAAAAAATTCGGGAAACTGTCAATTCGGGGAAATATACATTCGGGCGTGTGGATTCGGGCGGGTGTTTTCGGGCGTTTGGGCGTAAACAAATTTTCTTTTTCGGTCTCATTTTGAAAATTTGGAAAAAAAAATCAAAGAGGATGCGATTTTTTATATAGTTTCTTTTAATAGCTAAGCCAAGCAAGTTTCATAATGGAGTTCCAATAACTTTTCGGGTCATCATAAAATCCGTACAGCGAATCAGCTTAAAACACCGCGCACGTATTTGAATATACCACGAAAAGTTATGGAAATTCCCTTAGAAACTGGTGGGCTTTACTGACCATAGACTCAATAAATATCAAAAAAAATCAAAAAAATCTGAGGGTGGGGATGTTTGACAAATAAGAAAGATAATTTTTTCCTCAAAAAGTAAGAAGTATAATAATTTTTTTTAACAGTTCACATTTTTTAAATAAAAAAGCTATATTAATTAAAAATATAATAAATTTTTTAATTAAAAAAATTAAAACTATTTTTTATTCAAATTTTTATTCTTAATTAAAAATTGAAGTTTCTTTTTATTAAATTTTTTGTAATAAATTTCATTTTATTAAAATTTTTTGTAATACATTTTTTTTAATTAAAATTTTTTGTAATAAATTTTTTTTAATTAAAATTTTTTAAATTTTATTTTTCAATCTTAAAACATTTAAAAATGTTTATTTTTTATTAAAAAAATTATTATTTTTTTTATTTAAATGTTTTTTCTTATATAAATCTTTTTATTTTTTATTTAAAAAATTTATTTCAAAAATTTTAATTTATTTGACACAAAATATAAATATATTCTTAAACAAATTCTTTTTTAATTTTTGAGAAAAAAAAATATTTTTCTCATTTTGCAAAAACCTCGGATTTGTTTTTTTTTGTTTGCTTGCTGAGTCTACGCTCAGTAAATTTTTTAATTTAATTTTTTGGTTCTAAAAATGTTAAAAATGACCGAGAATATTTTTCTTTTCTTTTTTTTCTTCTATTTTTTCAAGA
Source organism: Anastrepha fraterculus (assembly GCA_037575425.1). NCBI lineage: Eukaryota > Metazoa > Arthropoda > Insecta > Diptera > Tephritidae > Anastrepha > Anastrepha fraterculus. Next base: position 5,456 of record JAYXIM010003293.1, read on the forward strand.
AGAATTAATCTCAGAAAAGTTTTGTTTAAGTTTGGTTTAAATTTTCAAAAATAATTTTATTTTTCTAAAAGCTTACATAGAATTTACTCAACTCTATAAATAAGTTTATAATTTTTTTAAAGAATTGAAGACAATGTCCACATTATTTGACATCAGATCACAAGCTTAGTTGAGGCTCGGAGCCGAGATTTTTTTTAGTTTTTAATTCTAAAAATGTTCAAAATAATCGATATTTTTTTTTAAGAACCTCTATACAAAAATTTTTAACATTAAACAAATTTAAAATAACGTTTCTATTTAATTTTCATTTCAATTTTGTGGTAAAATAAATTTTATTAAATCTAAATTGAAATGTTTTAATTCCAAAAATGTTAAAAATAATCGAATATATTTCTCTTTAAAAAATTCTACAAAAATTTTTAACATTCAGTTAAGCTGAAAAAAAATTTGCTTAATTTTTTAATTTTCAAAAAATATTTATGTTTACCAAAATCCTACATAGCATTTACTCAAGTCTATAAATAAGCGAAGCTTTTAAAGAATTGATGACAATATTCAAAGTACTCGCATCACTTGACATGGAGACGCTCAGTTGCGCCTTTTAGCCATGATTTTCTTCCTTCCTCAAGACGCAGACCACAAATAAGAGTCCTCCTCTAAGACTAAACACCGAGAAAGGGTGTAAGCGCCAATTAAATAAAGGGCTTTCCAATAACAGGCGTCATTTTGAATTGGTTTGTACTGATCTGGACAACGTTTATTTTCAACAAGACGGCGCTACGTGTCACACAAGCAACGAAACCATTGATCTTTTACGGACAAGTTTCCGGACCATCTTATCTCTCGAAGAGGTGATTACAATTGGCCACTGAGATCTTGTAATTGAACACCTTGTGACTTTTTTGTTTCGGACCACGTGAAAGAGAAGGTCTACGACAACAACCCAGGGTCGATTCAAGACCTCATACATGGAATTCGTGAGACTATCGAGGACATAGGGCAGCCACTTTGCAATTTGGTTATGGATTCGCCTGATATTATTTTCCACTATTAACGGCATATCTTCCTCTTTATAATGGAATAAAAATCCGATCATTTATATTAAAAATAGCATTTTTATTTGAATATCCAAAGAACACCTCTCATTGGATAATCCTTTATTACATATGTATATATAAAACTTATAATATCATATATATAAATTTCATTGTATATAATTTGACTCAATGAAGTATATTTTCCATTTTTCCTTAGGTTTCCCACAATGACATTTCCAAACCGTGCTTCCAAACTCCCATTATTTCGGTATCCATTATATTTTGAATTTCTATCGATTGACCGTTCGCAAATTTCTAAAAGACTACACCTGAACAAAGCAGCTACGAAATGGATAGATCTTTCGATCGACCTTTTCATTACTGCTGATTCCTGGATGTTATGGTATGAGTATCGGTTGAATGTAGTATATGGCATCTTCCACTAGGTGGAGCTCTTTTTATAACCTGGAACCCCGGTTGACTGCCGATGCATATTCGATTTTTAGCCTACATTTGTTTACCAGAATTAGCAGTACTGGAAATAGTTCCAATATTTACGCGTCGACTGTACCTTTTGTTTTAGATATGCCGCTACGCTTGAATAGACAGAAAAAATTATTCTAATAGGCCACACCGGAGTTGAGATATTTCCAAACATTTTATCTGTTTTCCGATCTGATTCATATGCAGAATATTTAATATTAATTATAGAAAAACTTATGTTTTGCCGATTTATTTAAAAAGTCCGCCATTCATTTTTTTTGTTTTACTTGACTCTTATACAGAATATTTTAATCTCACTATGTGAAAAGCAACAAAATATGCAAAAATTACGCGGAGATGCGTTAAAAATACAATGACGTGAAAGCTACGAATATCTAATTTTGGTAAAATCTTGCATACAAATAACGGTATGAATTTATTCCAGAAAAAAAAAAAATAAAATTTGCGTCATTCTTGTGCGTGTCAAATGCGAGCCCACACAATTTCAATTAGTCTGATGTACCACAGTTTTCTGTTATTTATAAATATTTGCCACCCACACAACCAGCAAATTCGAAACTGAAATCCATTGCCAAAAACTAAGTGGTGTGGTTAACGCCAGCTTCAATCAATGTGTGCCACCTGCAACGAGTTGGTGTCAATAATGTTTCGATTGCCCAAATTGTGTAAAATATTATTTGTCACTTTTTATGTATTGGAACAGAATTGAGGTCAATGTTGAGTTGCACGACCATACTCGTACTCGTATAGGTGTATGCATGGGTGCTCGCATATATGCATGTAGGTATTGCCTGTTTGTGGCATAATCGACTGCGTCAGATATGTCAGCTGTGTTTAATTAAATTATGCATACCTTTCACAACAAACAACAACAACTATGGTATATACCTGGCAAGTAAAAAAATATTTTTCATGGAAAATTTTATTTATGCTCGCTTTTTTGGTGCTTTATTGAACAGTTCACACAGCCATATGTATGCTCGTATGCAGGCATACAAATATGCAGCGATATGGGTAAATAATAAATTTCTAACGTAGTGAAATCATTATAAATGAATAAATGAAAATCTAGGCAATATTGCCTGCTAATTTTCACAAATTGAGAAAATTCATAAATGAAATTTTGCGTGAATCAATTTATTTTTCAATTATAAAAGGATTTGGCAATTTGCCATATGCATTGAGCACATTTAACGACTAACGCTAATGGCGACTGCAAGTTGCGGCAGTGGCAATGGCAGTACAAACAATTCAAGTGCGCACATACATATACTCGTACATGTATACATATGTATGTATGTATGCATGTATAAGTAGATTGAAATAAAATAATATACATATTTTGCGTAAAATAAACAGATGTCTTACATTCCGTTACTACTGTTATAAAATGCAACAACAAAATATGCTTCTAGGGATGCATATCGAAGCGGTGGATTTTTAAGGTAAACAAAATTTCGAGATTCGTGTAATAGGTGCTTCACATAGCACTACAGAAAGCTTGAAATATGACAACTACAGACACCGATCTCTCGATCCCTATGTTTCGGTATTAGGAATCCCGAATTTTAGTTAAAGCGTACGAAAGATTTGGCATAAAATATTTTTGAAAGAACGTTTCCATTAATCTAAATTGCAAAATTTTCTCTCTTTGCCGTGCAGAACTCAGAACATATTCAACACCTACTTCTTTCGAACGCATTTTGTAAATAAAATTAAGAAAAAAAATACAAAAATAAGACTCCAATTTTTTTGACGCCTATTAGTTCTTTGAAGCAAAAAAACAAAAAATTAAAAAAAATTTTGTTCACTTACATTGGACTTTTTAGTGATAGGCGAGACTCGTTTTAGAAAGTGGGGTTAATACTGATTTGTAATGGCATTTAGTTGTAACAGATATTTGTTCAGGCATATTTTTTCCCGTGCATGAAAATCAAATCTTCTTCTTAATTGGCGCGATAACCGCTTACGCGATTTTGGTCGAGTTTAACAAAGCGCGCCAGTCGTTTCTTTCTCGTGCTAACCGGCGCCAATTGGACACAACAAGTGAAGCCAAGTCCATCTCCACCTGATCTTTCCAACGCACAGGAGGCCTTCCTCTTCCTTTGCTACCACCAGCTGGTACCACATCGAATACCTTCAGAGCCGGAGCGTTTGTATCCATTCGGACGACATGACCCAGCCAACGTAGCCGCTGGATCTTTATTCGCTGCGCTATGTCCATGTCTGCCGTAAAGCTCATACAGCTCATCGTTCCATCGCCAGCGATATTCGCCGTTGCCAACGTGCAAAGGTCCAAAAATCGTACGCAGAATCTTTCTCACAAATACTCCAAGCGTCACTTCATCGGATGTTGCTATCGTCCACGCTTCTGCACCATAAGTTAGGACGGGCATGATGAGAGCCTTGTAGAATGTTAGTTTTGTTCGTCGAAAGAGGACTTTACTACTCAATTGCCTACTTAGTCCAAAGTAGCACTTGTTGGCAAGAGAGATTCTACGTTGGATTTCAAGGCCGACATTGTTATCGGTGTTAATGCTGGTTCCTAAATAAACGAAGTGTTGTATAACCTCGAAATTATAACTGTCAACAGCGACGAGGGAGCCGATACGCGAGTTCGCCGACTGTTTGTTTGAAGACAGGAGATACTTCGTTTTGTCCTCGTTCACCACCAAACCCATTCGCTTTGCCTCTTTATCCAGTTTGGAGAAGACAGAACTAACAGCGCGGTTGTTAAGGCCGATGATGGCAATATCGGCGGCGATGCTGGTGTTGAGCAACTTGCTGCAATCTTGGAAAGTCGTATTATGGGGACCAAAAATTCCTTCCTTGCCCACCCTGGCGGGGGCAGCACTCACAGCACTCGTGGCGGGGGCAGCACTCATGGGAACATTCCAAGCATTCATAGAAGGAATCTTTGGTCGCATCGTCCTTCTCTTCCGTCGGGGCGTGGGCACAAATTAGCGATATGTTGAAAAAAGGGGCTTGGATGCGGATTATTGCGAGACGCTCGTCCACCGGAGTGAACGACAGTACTTGGCGACGAAGTCTCTCTCCCACAACAAATCCAACACCGAATTTGCGCTCCTTTACATGGCAGCTGTAGTAGAGGTCACAAATAGAAGGAGGAGTTCGGCCAAATACCCAACGGAAGTGAAGTGTCAATTATTTGTTTTACTTATTTAGTTATATGTTTTTTTCTTTTAAATTTACTTTGCAAAGTGTAACCCTACTTAATTAAAAATATAATTCTTTGATTTCAATGTCAAGCAAATTTTGATGATATGTTAACCCCGAAATTTCGGGACTATATCGAAAATGTCATATCTATATTAAAATAGGTATCTATAACAATATATAAAATAAAAAGCAAAAATGTTCAACATAATCCCGAAATTTCGGGATCACGAATTACTGAAGATATTTCCATCCTTATTCTTTTGCAGGACTCTTAAATAGCAGATATACATATCCCTTTAATTGTGTTCGTATCCCGAGAATGTTTGCTGATGAAGTAATTAAATCATGTTAAATGCCTGGAAGATGTATTTGGAAAGAGATAATGAATTTTTTTTTTGAAATTTGAGTTCAATCACGACTATACATACACATATTTTATGCTAGTTCAATCTTATCGGCTACAATTTTCTTATGACATTTTTGTTAGCTTTGTTGGGTTTGAAAATTATGGTAGAAAAACTCTACAAGAATTACTACATTTCTTGAGTCTGCAAATAAAAGTTGTTTTTAAATTTTCTGTACATCTGTATAGGCTTCAACGTTCGTACTGGTGAACAGAAATGCCAAAGCGCAACATTTAAAATTACATTTACAAACAAGTTCTTTTAATATCTTACATATTTACTTTATATCGCAGAATTTGACTTAAAAATTCTCGTGTTTACTTTTTACACAAAAAAAGGACTGTAAAGATGTGCCCACACGTGCGCATACCATACTTTTTTCACACAATTATACGTTACGCAATCAAAATTACAATACTAAATTAGATGCTGACAAAGACTCTTCACAACGAGCCCCAATCGCTATCTTCCATACCAGCCACGATTTTCGCTTCATTACATGCGACTGGCAGGAGACGAGTGTGAAAGATTGTTGTTGCTGTAGTGTTTTTTTGCATAAATTTCCATTGAATACAACTGCCATTATTTTGGATGGCATTAGCGTTATCAATTATTATTTATGTAGGAATTCAAGGTAGTATTAACAAAAAAAGGAAGACAATGCTGAGTTGCTTATTAATCTCGCTCGATAAATTCAATGGAGCAGAAGCAGCATTGAAATATACGCAAAATAAGCCGTAAAACAGCTTTTGCTTCGCTCGCAAAGCACATTACTTTAAAAGCCATGTCTGTTTGTGTTTTATTTTGGATTAAGGTAAGAAAAGTACGAGAGGATGCTACATATATATTTTAAGGTAACAGATTTATCAGAGATGTCGGTGCGTATACGCAACATTGAATGCTCTGACGCTCACTTTCCTCTTTCGCTATATTTGGTAGAGTGTTTTTTTTAGAGGTTAGGTTTTCAAGTTGGCACTACTTTTTTCGTAGATGGTCTTTTTGACAGCTGTCACTTGATTTATGCTCAGTTTGGCTTGCCATTTCATAATGAATAGACTTACACCTGAACAACGTTTGCAAATCGTGCAAATTTATTACGAAAATAATGGTTCGGTTCGCGCGACGCATCGAAAAAATTTTGTTCAGCTCACTTTTGGTTGAATGGGTATGTCAATAAGCAAAATTGTCGCATTTGGAGTGAACATAATCCACAAGCCATTGCTCAGACGCCGTTACATCCTCAAAAAGTCACTGTTTGGTGTGCTCTATGGGCAGAGGGAATCATTGGTCCATATTTCTTTAAATATGAAGTCGGCCATAATGTTACAGTCAATGGAGAGCGCTATAGAGCCATGATTAATGACTTTTTCGTGCCTGAATTGGACGATGTTGATGTGGACGACCTTTGGTTCCAACAAGACGGCGCTACATGCCATACAGCCAACGCAACAATCGATTTATTGAAGGAAACTTTTGGTGAGCGCATTATCTCGCGTCGTGCACCTGTGGCGTGGCCTCCAAGATCGTGCGATATAACACCGCTGGACTATTTCTTGTGGGGCTATGTGAAGTCGCTTGTCTACGCAGACAAGCCCGAGACGATTGACGTCTTGGAAGAGAATATTCGGCGCGTTATTGCTGACATACGGCCCCAATTGCTGCAAAAAGTGGTCGAAAATTGGGCCTCTCGGCTGGAATTTATTCGAGCCAGCCGCGGCGGCTACTTGCCCGAAATCATTTTTAAAACATAATGGCAAACTCTTATCTTTATAATAAAGCTAAATTCTTGGCCATAACATTAAATTATATACGTTTTATTTCATTTTGAAAACCTAACCTCTAAAAAAAAACCCTTTATATCTTCACCTTTGTAATTTCGAAAGGCATTTAAAGAAGGTTAATCAAAAAAGAAAAACTAAAATTAATAAAATAAAAAGTACAGTGACATTTTTCAAAGTATTGTTATTTTTTATTTTATTTTTTTTTTGTAAAAAATTTATTATATTACAACAAAAACCCTATATTTCCGTTTTATACTTTTGCAATTTTTTTTTAAATTAAAAATAAAAATTCATCGGAATTTCAAACATCTTAGTCACATTCTATTGCGTGGTTTTCATCATTTTTAAGAAGACATATCTTTTCCATAAAAGCGCCGTCTTTGTAAAATTTTTTTTAATTTTTTAAAGCTAATGTTTGCCAATGATATACAAGTAAATACAACACAATTTTTTTAATAAATATAAATTCTCACTCGCTCCTATAAGGAACTCGTTTTCCAGTTGAAAGACATTAATGAAAGAAACTAAATCCATACGCACTCCTTATACGCTTATAAATGCCAAGGAGTTGGAATGTAATTGTTAAATGAGTTTTCCATTTTTTCTCCATAAACACAACTTTCCGCGGTTATATATTCATATTTATATACTTTGAATCCCATTAATGCAGGCATGCGTGTAGTTGCGTACTATTGTAATTTTCTATGAATTTTTCCACCATTTATAAATGCAATGTTTGTGCTTGATTAAGTGTAAAGCAATTAATATAAAAGCAATTCGCTTCACATTAAGCCTACGTGCGACCGCAAATAGGAAATATTTTTGTTGTCGTAAATAATGTGATATTTGTTGGATGTGTAGTTGAGTTGCTTTGAGTGTGCTTATCCCACAGGGAGTTGCTCCAGAATCGAACTATTGTGCTTCTACATATGTGTAGTGAGCACAAAACCAAAACTAGTTCGCTTCTATTCTCTTTTACAATTAATCAACTGATTTATTTTACACTTCAATGGCGCAGGAACAGTCGATTGTTTTCAAGTGAGTAGCTTTTTTGATCGTTCGGAACTAAGTAGTACTTTCTAATTTAGATATCGGTACGCCTTGCGTCAGATTTTCGATAGTTGAGCCACTCCATGTCAAGTGATTCAAGTTCTTTGGGAATTTTCGTTCATTCATCAAAAAATTGGCTCACTTGTAGACTTGAATATAATAAAAATAAAACGGAAATAGTAAACAAAAAGTATTTATGCATTATTGCAACTTTTGGTATAGAGTTTTATAAAGTGAAATAATTCCGGTTTTTTAATATATTAAACAATTTTTTTTATAATGAAACAAAAAATACATATATCTATTTTGAGAAAATAATTGTATGTACATATTTTCGAAATTTTAATAGTGATAAGAAATATTTGATAAATTTCATTAATACGGAGTGAGAGCAAGCGTTTCATAGCTTGAGAGCCATTTTTTATGTGTCGCTCCTCCTCCTATTTGTGGTGTGCGTCTTGATGTTGTTATACAAATGGATGGACCTGCAGTTACAAGCCGACTCCGAACGACAGATATTTTTATGAGCAGCTTTTTCATGGCAGAAATACACTGGGAGGTTTGCCATTGCCTACCGAGGGGCGACCGCTATTAAAAAAATGTTTTTCTTAATTTTGGTGCATTTCGGCATATAGACACACATATTTTATAAGTTTACACAATTTATGTGTATAGATAAAAATTGATAGAGCGACAAGAATAATAAATTATAACTTAATGCAGACGAGAAAATGCAAGGGCTGAAGAGGTGATCCGCTGACTATCTCAACAGAGGAAGATAAAGCAAGGTGTTACGCAGAGTGGTGTCCTTTCACCCCTCGTTTTCAACTTCTATACAATACATCGAAGCTCCTCCAGCCACCAGAGGGAGTCTCCCTGATCTCCTACGTTGACGCTACACTCCGCATGACATTTACTACCTTTTTGCATACCCCATCAAATCCACTCATCTAACACGCCTCTTCCTCTGAACTCAACCTGTTGAAGCAGCCAGTTTTCAGGGCCTATCGTTAGATGAGCTAGACAAAGACGACTGGTAATGTATACTGCACTAACAGAGTTTAGTATTCCTGCTATAACATCAAAAACAAGGCATGGTGTCAGGAATTGAAATATCTGGGTGCCAAAATCGACAACAAAATCAGCATAAGGACTGAAATTGATATAAGAATAGTTGTCGTGAAACGATACTACTTTACGTTACAAAGACATCAAGAAGTCGCATTCTTGGAAGGCCTGCGAAAATTACAATTTATCGTACTTTCATCCAACTAAGACCAGTTAGTCATTTGCCAGTGCAACTTGGACGCTAAACAAAGCCAATGTGCCAAAACATTTTTGAGTGTAAAATACTATGAAAAATATTTGGTGCTGTTTGGAGAAGACGATTCAATCACGAGCTTCTAAGGCTGTATAACCACCCGGATATTGTCACGATAGTAAACTTAACCGTCTATGATGCGCTGGTCACATTTTAACGGAAGACGAAGCATACCCACCGAAAAAAATCCTACTGCGTACGTGCAGAGGACACAAAGGCAAACTAAGATGGTTGGATGGTGTAGATCGCGACGCTGAGTTATTTGGTGTACGTTGTTTGAGAAGTTAAGCGAGCGATAAATCTAACTGGAGATAAACGGTACATCAAGCCAATACCTGGATCGGGTTCTTGAGCAAACAATGATGATGATGACACAATTTATAAAAAATCTCGATATAGTACAGATAAAAAATCCTAGACAGACTAGCCGTAAAATACAAAACACCTTGTCCAAATTCAGACTTAAAGTGAGTAGTTATTTGCGTACATACTCGTCCCGTTACTTTCTGTTTTTATTTTTACGATTCATTTCAACCTCAGCTTCACCCAATCTGTTAATTTTCCAAAAAAATGTAGGTTTATTTACAACATTCTAAATATAGAACACAATTTGTCCGTATTCAGATCAGCCGATATTCGATATATGCCGACAAAAGTGCCATCTACCGATTAAATTTTCCATAAAAATATTAATTATTTTATAGCTAACATTCCGAATATAGACTAAATCTGACTATGAGCGTTCACCGACGTATTTTAACCCCAACGCTGCCCAGCTGGCCCATTTTATGCCAACGAATTTTCCTCTCATGTAACTATACTGAATATCGACTGACAGACATTTTCGACGCATTTCGACCTCAATTACTCAATTACTTATTTACAACCAAACACTAAGACCGGTTTGGACTTATGGTATACAACTTTGGGGATGTGCCATCACCTCTATCCAACGTCCTCAAAAGAAAATCCTGCGGAGCATAGTAAATGCTCCATTCTGATGATCTCTTCATCGTGGTCTTGGCATACTAACTGTGACTAACGAAGTAATTTGGCCATAGCTCACAAACAGTGACTAAAAAATTATATCGACGATGCAGCATTCAGCTTACTTCGGCTGAATTCTTCTCAAAGACGTTTGAAACGCACAACAGTGGCAGACCTTATGTAGAGCAAGTAGCGATAATATTGTAAAATGCTTCGTAAAAGGTTAAAGTATCAAATGAAAATTGCTTATTAGTATCCATTTATATATACTAGGCTCAATTGTGCAATGTTTCTAAAAAATTAATAAGAATCGGTAATGAAAAACCCAAAAAAAAAAAAAATAAATAAATAAAATGAAACAAAATAATTAAAAAAATTAAAAAAATTTTAAAGTAAAAATCGAATCAATGCCATCTAGCACCTCTACTACTTTGAAGAAACATTTATTCTACAAAAAATCATCGGCATCACCTCTCGGCTTAGAAACTCTGCGCTTCTACTTACATGTATACCTCTTTATTTTCATAAAATGATATTTACGTTTACAAACATACTATATGGAAAAGCTTATATAATTTAATTTTTTTGTTTTTATTTTTAATTTTATTGAAATCAATAAACAATTGTACTTACTGACTACTTACTACTAAAAATATCGCCATCGAAAAGTTTAATTACAATAACGGTTTGATTGAGCAGAAAAACATAGTTTATATAAAGTAAAATCAAATCCAATATATAATTCAATATAATTCATTCTGAAGCTATTCGAATAGAATGGGTATTTCGTAAAAGCCTAGTAGGGATAATTTTTAGAAGAGAGAAACAGTCTACTCCCCCTGTTACAAAACAAAAAAAAAATACAGCATCAGAATCGATCTTTTACTTTCTAGCTTTTTAAGATTAATAAGAAGCAAGTGAGATTCATATGACTGGAAAGGGTCGGAGAAATTCGGGGAAGAGAGAGCATACTTAAGACTACTTTTTGTACTCGTTCAATTCCATCGACATAGAATTGGTGGTAAGGTCTCCAAGGCCTCCAAATAAACACGGCATATATTCATGTAGATCGAACAAATGGTATATATAGTATACCGGGTTGCCTATATTCGACGGTCAGATCGCTTAATGACATACCGTGTTGGAAGCGTCAGTCCAAGCAGATTTTTACCATGGAACAGTACACGCCACGCGAGCGCTCCTAAATTGCTGAAATTTACATTCAACAAAAGAAGTCAATTGTGAAAACTCAACGTGCGTATATGGCTGAAGATGACGAGCAATTTTGGAACAAAGTCATCATGTCCGATGAGGCTTATTTCTTATTGAATGGGACGGTAAACAAGCAAAATTGCGGTATTTACGCCACTGAAAATCCTCACGAAATTCAAGAGGTACCTCTTTACGACGAAAAAGTCACTGTTTGGTGCGGCGTTAGTGCGAAAACGATTATTGGGCCGTTTTTCTTTCAAAATGAAGATGGTCAATTTGTTACCGTCAATCAGGAGCATTATCGCGATATGATAACCACTTTTGTGATGCCAATTATTCGTCGAAAGCGTATGAGGCAGTTCTGGTTTCAACAAGATGGCGCTCCACCACACACAGCTCGCACCACAATCGATTTTTTGAAGAAATTGTTTCCTCGTCGCTTGATGTCGAAAAATGGCGATTTTGACTGGCCACCGCGTTCGCCCGATTTAACGCCACCTGACTTCTTCTTGTGTGGATATTTAAAATCAAAGGTTTCTATTAATAAGCCAAAGACCATAGAAGCGCTCAAGAACAACTTCCGTGAGGAAATAGCCGCTATTCCAGCCGAAATGTTAGCTAAAACTATGGAAAATGCTGCAAAACGGGCACAATACGCCGTATGGGCTCAAGGCGGCCATTTGAGAGATATCATATTCAAAAAGTGATGTCAACAAATCTACTTGAACCAAATAAAATGATTATTATCGTGAGCATCAAAAAAAGTGTGTTTTTCTTTGATTTAAAAAAAAAAAAAAAACACATGGCTCCGTCGAATATTGGCAACCCAGGAGTAACTGAAGGGTATAAGGGTTTGCAAAGGTCAAACTATTCCTTCTTATAAAACCAAGAAAAGAGTACGCTTTAGATAGAATAAAATCTATATGATGAATAAATGTAAAACGTGCATTAAACACAATTTACTATAGCAAACAAAATTTGCTAAAAAACTTAACACTAAATTACATTTTAAGGACCGATATTGAATGTAAACCATTTCCTAAATGTCAAGCTTTTTTCTGCATTTCATTTGACATTTTTCAATTTCAGACTAATTCAATTTGAATCATGGAAAGATACACAATCGAGCAACGCGATAAAGTTATTCAGGCTTATTATGAAAACGGGCGTTCAAATCAAAATGCATATCGCGCACTTCGTGAAGAAAATCATCTTCAGTGAAGAGGCACATTTTCACCTCAGTGGACTCGTCAATAAGCAGAATTGCCGCATTTGGGCGAATGATAATCCAATAGTGATTGCCGAAAAACCAATGCACCCACTAAGAGTGACTGTTTGCTGCGGTTTATGGGCCGGCGGCATCATTGGGCCGTATTTTTTTCAAAATGAGGGCGGTCAAGCAGTTGCTGTGAATAGTGTTCGCTATCGTGAGATGATAACGAGCTTTTTATGGCCCGAATTGAAAAATATGGATGTGGATGATATGTGGTTTCAACAGGATGATGCTGCTTGTCACACAGCTAACGAAACAATGACTCTTTTGCGCGAAAAATTTGATGGCCGAATAATCTCACGCCGCGGCGATGTCAATTGGCCGCGAAGATCATCTGATTTGACACTGTTGGACTTCTTTCTTTGGGGTATTAAAGAAAAGGTGTACGTTGATAAGCCAGCAACAATTCAAGATCTAAAGAATGAGATAATTCGGCACATTAACGACATAGAACCTCAATTATGCCTCAGCGTCATCGAAAATTTGGACCATCGGATGGAGGTGTGATGCCGAGACCACGGCAGCCGTTTGGCCAATATTTTGTTTGATGCGTAATTGAGCTACACCAATATTATCATAATAAGGAGGAATGACAATAATTTCTTAAAGAAATTGTGTTTTATTCAAAATCAACACCGGCCCTTAAAATTTAACCACACTTTATAATCTAGCTGTTTTATATTTGAGAGCTTAGAAGAGTTTGATTCGCTGCTTGGGAGGGGTAATGAATTTAACATATTTTCTTAAATTTTCTTTAAATAACTTTTGTTGCGTTTTATTAAAGTTCAATATGATTGAATTTGCAGAAACCAACTTGTAGTCCAACTTGAAGCAGCGACTTCCTGTGACAAAAGCACACGAGATCATAGTTGTAATGATCGAGAGAGGCAACTATTTGCATATTACATATTTCTCTGTATTGACATACTTATCACATTCTGACGACAGATGTCACTATGCCTTAAACTAAAAGCAAAGTGGTTCTAAATTGTTGAAATCATACCAGTTCGGAACCAGAATGTTTTCACACCAGTTCGGGTTTGTCCTGTATGGTAGTGTCAATGTGTTTTTGGTTTTGTTGTTTTAGCTGTTTATGGCATGCAAATTTCATGAAATAATTATGCAATGAAATTAGGCTTTGATAAAATGATTGTTGCTATCATTGTTGGTATAATGCATTGTGAATTTTCTATAGCAATTTTATGAAAAAATAAATACGAGGGAGATCGTTTAAATTGTTGTCATACAAATAGAGATATGTGTGCATAGATTGTGTGCTTAAATGCGTACAGTGATAAATTTACATTAGTGAGGTAAATCTCGAAATTCTGTTAGGCCATATTGGGACTGAATTTTCCTTGCTAGTTAAAGTACTCGAAAGTACAAAATACAGAACTGCTACTTTTAAAAGCGTAAAAAAAACGTTTGATTACGTTTACATAACTTAGCTTTGAGTGCTCTGCTGTTCATATGTAAAAAATGCTCATTTTAAATCTAAATTTATTTTGAAATAAAATTAAATAAATTGAAATTTTAGGAAATAAGATAAAATGCTCCTACACCCAAATTGAACTAAATATTAGTCCCTTCTATAAGACTTTCTTGGTTATTTATTAATTCTAGATTTTCAGTAGATTTTGGACTTTATTTCACAATACTCTATAATCAAAAAGTACCGGGAGGGCGATGTTGACTGTTTTCTTCTATTGCTAAGGTGCCATGAGTACCTTCCATCGTGCCAGACTGTCAATAAAGAATATTATTTATCTATTTTGAAGCGTTGGAGAGATCCGAGCCCAAATTGTGCTGGATTATTCTACCAAACACCAAGTAAATACCATCGTGCAAGCACCGTATTCACCTGATATGGATCCGTGCGAATTCGTTTTGTTTCTCAACTTGAAGTTACGACTTCGTGGAAGGAGATTTCAGTCGATAGCGGAGATCAAAGAGAATGCAACGAAGGAGCTGAAGGCCATCCGATCGTCGGCCTACTAGGGGTGCATGGAGGACTGGGTTAAACGTTGGCACATGTATGTTGCTTCAGACGGGTCATATTTTGAAGGAGATAAAATAAATTTGCCTGAAGTTTAACTCTGTTTTGTTTTATGTAAACATTCCCGGTATTTTCTGATCATAGGGTATACCACCGGAAAAAAACTTTCAGAATTCCACATCTAACGCAAAGTGGTGGCACTAGAGCAATAATTATATTTTGCGCACAGAAATGACTACACAGTAAAGTAATATTGAAAACGGCTTAATTCAAATATTTTTTTCAAACTATTCTTCTTGGTAGCCAATATACTTCTGCATTCGTTAAACCAATTTTCAAAGCACTTTTGCCACTCAGAAGTGGATACCTACAAAACGAGCTGGGTAAAAGCTTCATTCTGTTACTTCTTCAGGCGTTGAAAACCGGTGATCTCGCATTTTACTTTCGATGTTCGGAGACACAAAGAAAGAAGAAAGGCAAATTCAAGTGAGACGGGCCCATTAATTCGAGCATTTGAGTGTCCAAAAACTCTCTTTTATGAGTCGATTTGTGACGGCTCGCATTGTCCTTTTTTATATAATAATAAGCACATAAGCTACTTACAAATAAGGTAACGAGCAGTACAATTGTGATATCATAAATACAATTTTATGAGTCGTTGGTTTGGGCCAAAAGTGTTTAGGAGTCTTCTAGTCTAGCTTCCTCATGCACCTGTCTATGAAGCTTGATGGAGTGCGCTTCTGCTTGGTTTTATTCTCTTCAGCGACCGTTGAGATCTTGAGGCTACGATGAATATCTTTATTCTGAACGAACCAAAGCATTGTCTTGGTGAAAGACGATTCTTCTTTGGCGGTTGGTTTTCTTAATTTTTCCGAAATCTTCTGGCAAAAAACCGGTTGTGTGCTACTCAGATTTTACTGAACATTTCTCTAGTGGTAAATTGCAACATAACCAGATTTTGTGAAAAAATAGGTGATTGAGGTACTTCTTCGCATACAACTTTTGTTGGATTAAGCTGGAACTCCCATACTGCCAAGAACCAAGAATTCTGAATTTCCAAGAATTTCAGATGAACTTCTTCAACATTTTTTTCTTACAACAATCGCCCAGAGTCTTTGTGATTTTTGGATAATTTTCAATTGCGGTAATGCTCAAGGACGTTCTTTAAACAAATGGGTGGAATTATGATCTTTAACAAAAAAAAATTTGACAAAATGACGGACGTTCAAAGACTCTAAAAGTCCGAAAAAAAAACTAAAAAAATTTTTATCGAGTGATCGTAGTTTACACATTAACGGCATTCATACTGAACAAGAACCTTTTTGCCGTTTTGATTACAGACACCTGTGAGTCCCGGAATTCGTGTCGCCAGCGACATACCTTTATTTGGAGGAACATTTTTTGAAGGTTGACAATTTTTTGAGCGAGCTTCGTATGTCCAAAAACGCATTTTTATTTTTTCATAATGAATCAAGAAATAAAACACTCAAAACAAAAGTAAAAAGCCTTTTGTTGTTTCCGTTTTACATGCTTTTAAAGAAACACCCAAAAACACCATTTCAAATGAGAACCCACCCAATTTTTTTTCATGCTCTTTTATAGTTCTCGTACAAATAACATACCTTAAAAAAATTACTTCCAAAATTTTTACTGAACTTAAGAAAACTGTATTTCAGAACAGATCCCGATATATCGGTACTATAGTAAAACACATACCCCGAAATTTCGGGGTCAGTAATCAGCACAATATTGGTATTCCTAGTATGCTGCTCCTAATGCTGCAAGCATTTTGCTTTATTCCATATTTTGCGCAAACGTTTTAAATCGAAAATGCACTGCTATTTGGAGGCTAGTAAGTCGATAGTCAATTGTTGCCTCGTTGCATTTCTCATACATATTTTTGTAAAACTTTTTCCTTGCTCCTAGAAGTCCGCAGGCAAATGTATGACAAAAAAGTCTGCGCGAATGTCAGAGATTTTTAAGAGCTTCGGCGCTGCATGTCAATGGCTACGCCTCGTGCGACTGTGGCGCTAACCGCGCAGTAACACATGTAACAGTACAATGAATACTTTGTACACATATGTGAGTTACTTCATTCGTATTTCGCAATTGCGCATATGCCCCTGTACGTATGTATGTATGCAAGTAAGCAGCGCAAGTGTAGGTGAAGGGCTAGGTATTTTCGCTGTGTCGCCAATGGCGCTGTCAAAGTGTGTGCAGCAACGCGGAAGCGAGGTTCGTTGCTTTCGCATTATACTGCGGTATTTCAGGTCGCATCCCAGTCTCAAAGCATGCATAAATTTTTACATATACTATGTAACTTTTCACTAAACCCTACAGTGAAATGGATTACAACCAGATTAGTGCGCAACTGATCCATTTGGGAATGCTAACATAGGTGGCTTTCCAGCGGGTTTTGGATCAAATGTAATAAAAAAAACTTGGAAGATTTTCAATTTGCTCGATCTGCTTTGCATGAAAGTATAAACTTTTAAATGGCGAGATCCGCAGGTGCTTAAAGAACTACTACATTCTGACACGTCAATGCGATGTTGATGGCTTTTTGATAGCGACAGCTACCAAAAAAAAAAGTGTGTTTTTTATGTTTTATTTTTTTGGCGATCTGATGGAAAATCAGAGGGGGACACCTTTATTTTTAAGTGAAATTCAGAAAAAATTAAAGAGAGCGTAAAAGCATTAGACCGCCTTCCCAGAGGTTGCGGGTTCGAATCCTACGTAAAGCACGGTCCTCGCACTTTTCCAAACTTACTTACTTTTTCTGTTTCTAAAAACTGTTTCCCTGAAAACTGATCCTTTCCAGCCCTACTCCCGCACAATAGTCAGCACATTATTTGCATTGTATCTGCTAAAAACAAGCAAAAACAAAGAAAAACACACAGTTACACATTGTATCAGTGGCGCCAGCAAGAGGAAGCGGCCAACCGCGGTAATAGCGCAGGCACACCAAATTCAGCGAAGTCCTCAACCATCTGCAATCCTTCTGACAGAAAAATATGCAACAGAGATGGCGCTCCAAGCAGCAAAAAGGCATTGTTTCTAGGCAACGCCAGGTGGGCATTCCCACTACTTGGGACTATTAGCGGCAGGCTAACTACCTACCCTGTCAGAAATCAAAATAGATTAACAAGCCCACTGCAAGACTGAGTCTTGTCGAGGCACTATGCGCCAGAGAGGAGTGAACAAGGAATAAAAAATTCGAATATTTACCAGCAAATACCCGGCATGAGTGCAGGCAAGGTATATATATACGAAAGCGTAGTGAGCAACTTAACAGCAAATCAGCTAATATAGAAATCAGAGAACATAATTTTTTCATCTTTTATCTGCCTCCTTAAGCAGCAATTATTTCAAGAAAAGAACATATTGTTTCAAAAGTTTTATAAGTAATGAGAAATGACGGTCAAATTTGATTTATGCAGGGCGATAGTAAATATTTAAGAACTTTTCACCAAAAAAGCATCTCTTAACTCGTTTAAGTCATTTTTGATTTGTTGCAGTTTGAACATTTTTTGTTTGAGTTTTTAATAGTTTTTTGTTAATAGACACGCCCATTATATTTTTTTTTCAAAAAGAACTTTTTAGGAAAGCTTCGCTTTAAGACACAAAGAATCTTATGCAAATCTGAGTATTCTGTGGGTAGTTATTAGCGTACCTACATACCTATTTTGGGACTCTATTTCATGAGGTGTCAATATACTATGCTTTGATATATAAATAGGCTTCTTTTCATACTGCATTGAAGATGTGAAATTTCTTAAAATAACTTTGTTCTTCTTAATTGGTGTGATAACTTCTTACGCCGAGTTTAACAAAGCGCGCCAGTGAAGAGAAGGCATTCCTCTTCCTCTGTTATCATCAGCTGCTACCGCAACGAATACTTTCAGGGCCGGAGCGTTTGTATTCATTCAGATGACATGACCTAGTCAACAGAGCCACTGGCAATTTATTCGCTGAGCCCTATCTACGTCATCGTAAAGCTCATACAGCTCATCGTTCCATCGCTTGCGATATTTATAACTTTACCTTGATTATTTTCTGAAAATGTGATTTGATTAATTCAGGGTGTTGGTAAACATTTGAAAGATTTATAGCAAATTATATGTACTCTAATCGTTTGAATAATTTGCACTAGTTGCATTTTGAAAATTAATGTTTTGGTCTCTTAAAACATTTTGGGCTACACACACGCCTATTTGCAATTTATATCAAAAATAAAGTATCCTGGAGAAATTTGTTTGAGGTCTAGAACCCCCTTGGCGTCTTCTGCAGGGAGCGATATGTATGCTGTCTGGGTGCCTCCCTACTCCATTTTTGTCAATTTTACTGCAGAGTCTGCTGGTCTCCAGACTTTGGTCTGTGTATCTAAGATTTTCAACCGCTCTTTCTTGCTGCTAATATCCATTACACGGCCTTTACAGCGAATAGTCATCACGTGGGCTTTCACCTGCACCGATGCATCTTTCTTAGGTCGCCTTGTATAGCTGCTTGTAGTGTATGGATACTAATGCTTTTTATTCTGCTGAGCTCATGCAAAAGCTCTCCTTTTTGCGTACCCCTCAATGTATGGACCTCTTCAATCGGCGACTTTGTGTTATCAGGCAGGCTTTGACCGTCCGTAGGATATCTGCATATGACATCTTTTCTGATTTGGTCGCATTGATGATTGCATCAGCTTTCACTCTAATTATTTTTTTCCCGGGCTTCTGTTTCGGCATTTTGTGAACCTTGACCCACTCCTACTTCTTCAACCCTTATCTTTGAGATTATCTTCGCTTAAGGACATTTGTTTCCTTGCAGCTGGAGCTATAGTTTTTCCTGCTACTTAGGGTTAGGTTTTATCCTAACTCTCTTAGCGTTGTTGTGTGCCTAGTTCTGCTCTGACGTCTATACCCGGCACAGTCTCAAAAAAGCTGTCGATGGGAGTACTCCTTGGCGTTGTGTAGCATTCTCTAGTGGAGGCAGCAATCGTCTTCGGTGTCTCCACTATGTTAACCTCCATCTTTGAATTAATTTCGGTTTCATGTACTGGATCTCTCGCTGTTTTTGTGCCTTTTTGAAATGGTGATAGTATCTCGTTGTCTTTAGTTAAGTACTCCTTTGCTGGCTTCAGAGGATTGATCTTATATTGTTGTTTTTGTTGATTAAGCTATTCATAGCTGTTGGGTGCCCCCTTGAGGCCACTATCCCAGTTTGTGCGCAAAGTCGCCTTTATGACCTCGTGGTTATCGCCGATAGCCGTAGCCGAATGGGTTGGTGCGCGACTACCATTCGGAATTCACAGAAAGAACGTTGGTTCGAATCTCGGAGGAGGAGCTCGGCCAAACACCCAAAAAGGGTGTACGCACCAATTATATATATATATATTTGCAGTGCAGGGCAGGCGACGCATGCATTGACACCTAACCTTATGAGTGCATGTGTTCAGAGCCGGGTCGGTGTGAAAAGGAGGTAAGCTCAACCTAATCTGTACCACCAGCTCAACGAAGATGAGCTGAAAATATATCTCAAGGCAAGTCACTGGTTTATCAGGACGGGGCCAGACAACTGTAGCGATATCTGTACCACAGTTTCTGTGGGGTTTCAATCCACGTACTGATGGGACAATAACTACAGTTATCAGCTCACATCATCAATTCAAGACGTTTTCCAGTGACATAATACCAGAACTCTACTGTACTCTGAATCCAGTATCCACTGTTTTAGCATGAAGTCGTCAAGTGCCCGTGTTGACTACTTTTAGTCAACCTTCCGGAGTGGTTCAGCCCCTCATGCTGACACTTAGCATCTTTCTTGTGTGAAATACACCTTCAAGCAGGTGTTTGCCTGCTTTAGTCCGCTAATGGTATTTTATTTCTCAGCTACCCTCCTTATCTGCCGAGAATTCCGCTATCCGCCACCTGGCGACGCGTCCAATTGGTGACAGGCAACTTCCGAATGGTAGTTACGCACCAACGCATTTGGCTACGGCAGCCGCCAACAGTCCCATTGTGGATAGTATACAACTAGTCTTTTTTTTCTGGAATTATGTCAGTTTTCGCTACAGCGTAAATAACCACTTGTGCACGCACATATTTACACACCCACTTGTAATACTGTTGTGATGTCACTTGTAGCGAGTGCCATTGTGGTTTGAAAAATGTCGGAAATATCTCAATTTGCTGGCGATACGTGGAGTGATTTTCAATACCTGCACAAATTTGCATTCAATTTGGTCGCATCTTCCTATGGATTTTCTCGTTTTTCCAATTCCCGCATAACACGGCACGCTTTTTGGTTATATTGTCTACCTTTCTTACCTTTGTCCTTTTTTGTGTGCACGACAATGAACTGATAGAGAAAAAAAATTGCGTTTTTTTGCACATCGCAGACTATTCGATGGGCTAAGCGCAATGTGTGCCGATTTAAGCAAATGAATTGATAAAATAATTAATAAATTAAATAATTTCAATGAAAGTGTTTTATTTATTTACGTTGTGTATTCTTTTCCATTAACAGGCTTTTCATTTTGAATAAGTGAATTATAGAATTTTAGTGCTGAGGAAAGTGAAGATGGTAGAGTACTCAGTAAATCAGGTCATATCAATTTGCTTCTTTGGAAGGCAGCTATATCCAAATACTTCACAAGATCAAAATTTTTGTTACCTGGTGTTCTACGGGGGTTCTGTGTTATACGGTTTTGAGTTAAGTTGATAGTAGAGAAGTTGTTAGTAGCGTCCGATATATGAAATGCATACCTATGAATGAGTTCTCAGAAAAATATTTGGTGCAGTCAGAATTGCACAAGTCGAATGGCGCTTACGATGGAATGACGAACTGGACGAGCTTATTAATGGCGAAAATGTAGGCCACGTTATGAGAATGGACAGCTCAAGAGCCTAAGGGAAAATTCTATAAGTTCGCTATACACAAATAAAGCAAAATGAAGACCAAGATCCAGGTGAGAAAAATCGTTAGCTTAGTAGCGACAAAGCTGTTAGCTGCTGACCGCCAATCGCGTCTAACATACGCTCAAGCCATCCTTAATCATCACCAAGGGCAAGATGATTTTTCATCAAAAATAATCATGAGTGATGTGGCCCATTTCCATCTTAGCGGGTACGTAAATAAGCAAAATTTACGCTTCTGGGGCACTAAAAATCCGCGTGTCACCCACGAAGAGCCATTACACCCGCTCAAATTCACTATATGGTGTGCTGTTTTCGCTGGAGGAGTCATCGGACCTTTTTCTTCGAAGACGTCGCGGGCCAAATGGTTACTGTGAATGGTGAGCGCTACAGAGCAATGATCAACGAGTTCTTTTTGCCGCAACTTGATGAATTGGGATTGGAAAACATGTGGTTCCAACAGGATGGTGCAAAGGCACACACTGCACGTGCCACAACCGATATGCTGAAGGATGCATTTCCCGGGCGACTAATCTCCCGTTTTGACGATTTGCACTGGCCAGCAAGATCGCCTGATTTGACCGCTCCAGACTTCTTTTTGTGGGGCTTTTTGAAGTCGCGGGTTTATGTCAACAAGTCTCAGACTCTTGCAGCTCTTAAAGACAATATCCGTCAAGAATGTGTGGACCTATCGCCGGAAGTTTTGGCCAAAGTGATGGAAAATGCCATAAAAAGGGCTCAAATGGCAATCAATTGTGGCGGCGGCCATTTACATGACATCATATTCTCGACTTGATGTAAAAACAATTAAAAGACCAAATAAAAATAATCCACAAGAAGAATCAAATTTTTAAATTTTTTTTTTAATTTCGACTTCCCAAATTAAACAACCACATTCTCCCGCTCTCCTCGGAAGTTAGGTACCTTGGAGTGATACTTGACTCCATTGGAACCTACACATTGAAAATCGGGTAAAGAAGGCCAGTATAGCCTTCTACTCCTGCAATTCTATGTTCGGTATAAAATGGGGACTCAAGCCACAGGTCGTGTATGAATGCCACTGAACTGGGGACGGTGCAAAGGACTGCATGCATTGGCATCACCGAAGCATGTAAAACTTTCCCGAGTACTGCCCTGAATGTCCTTTTGCTTTTACTTTACATCGATTTTTCAGTTATTTCCATCTCAGCTCAACGTGCAACCAGGTTAAAAGAGACTGGCCTCTGGAGACAATCTCCCAAGAGACATGGTAGCATTTTCGGGCAGTTAAAACCGTATTTCTCCGAACTTTGAACAGATCTCTCTATCCGCAAACTAGAGTTTGAGGGTCGTGCTAGAGCAATATTTCCAAATAGGCAGGATTGGATCGATGGGAAAATCTGTACCGAAGCTTGCACCTCCGTCTTCACTGACGGTTCCAAGATGGAATTGGGAGTGGGAACAGGGGTTTCTCTAAATCAGCCAATTTATCTATCTCCTTTACACTGCCGAATACTGCTATTGGCTTTGAAGCAGATGTCTTCGCAATCCTACAGGCATGCAAAATGCTTAGGGAACGCGGCAGCGAGGGAGGTATTAACGTTTTCTCCGATAGTTAAGCCGCCATTAAAGCTCTGACGACGCCATGGTCAGAACGAAATTAGTGAACTCCTGTAAGGAGGAGATCACATCTCTTGGGTGTGCAGGTAACATATCTCTAATTTTATTTCCTAAACATAGGAACATAAAGGGAAGTGAAATTGCTGATGAGCTTGCCAGCAAGGAGACTGAATTGGCCTCAGAGACCTCCTACCCGGTCATCGGTATCCCTTTGATAGTTGTTAAAGGGGAACTGCACAAGTTATTTTTCAGGAAAACGCAGAAAAGATGGAGCTCTATTTCTTCATGTGCTATTTCGAAAACTCTTTGTCCCCAATACGATATACGAAGGACGCAGAAAGTCTTTTAGACTCCTGTATAGTACTGACGATTCGAATTGATTATTGCTTTGATTAGTGCGTCATCAACTTCAACTGGACGGCCAGAGCGTTTTTCAACTTTGAGTGAAAAATCACCAGAACGAAACTTGGCAAAGGAATTTTAAGGCTTCGTCATCATAAACAGCTCTTAACGTTTTATGAGCTTGCGATGCGGCTTTCGCTTTGCGGAAATAGACAACCAAAATATGGTATGACGAAAATGATCATTTTTCAACGAACGCCAAACAAAAACTACGCAACCGATCAAACAACTTGTTTTTACTAATTTACAGCTAAATTCCCAACTATCAAATAATAAAATTTGTTTTATATTTGTACTACGTCTACAAACCTAAAAATTCAACTGAAGCAATCTATGAGTGAAATCCCCTTAGTTGTCAACCCAATACATCAGAATGCCAAGGACGCTTAATGCATTAGGCATTTTTTTGGGAAAATAGTGATAACTAATATATAATACCATTTAGTGTTTCCATAGTGGTCTTTCTAATCATTCACAAATCTGGATACTAAAACTTAGATTTACTGGTTTTAAGATTGCACTGATGAAATTTTTTCATACGAAAATCATAACCGCCAAAATCGAGTCAAGAATTTAGTTTGTGCAACTCATCGACTCGTAACACCTGATATAAATTTCAATAAAAAACTAAGTGAGCGCCCCTTATTGAAGTCGTACTCACACACTGTAAATACGTAGCAGAAATGCACAAAAATACTGCATAATAAGAAATTCAAAAAAAAAAAAAAAATTGAAATAAGTTCCAGTAAAAATTACGACAATGGCAGCACTCACATTGGCATGCACCCATCGCTGTCACAGCCATGCAAATGTTTAGTTGACATTTGTGTGAGTAGCATTCAAACACATACAATCGTAGTTCAAGAAGTCAATAGGGCTTTAATACTCTGAATAACACCAACAAAAGGGACCTACAGCTGCCAGAGTGGGTTGTCGCGCTTTACTGTCTGCTTGTGGCACTACGCTCGCGCCGCTTTTCACGATGCTGCATTTCCTTTCTTCCTTTTTGTAGCCCCTCATCGCGACATGCGTTCATATCATCAGGAAATTAGCTTCGCTGAGTACTTCAAAATGCTGCATACGAAATGCCTTT
>JAYXIM010003301.1:0-22729 GCA_037575425.1 Anastrepha fraterculus
TAATAATTCCAAAAGTTATGGCTGTTTGTGTGGAGCCCGTTTCTCCAGAAGTACCTTGAGAGAATCATCTAAAATCAATCGGACAGAAATTAGTTTTATTAATAGCTAATCTTGTGCCTGATCGAAGCTTTTTTTTCAAAATTAACCGGAATTATTTTTCAGATTTTCCGGGAAAAAACCCGAAAATTAAATGTTTAAAAAAGTCGAGTTTTGTTACCGATACCCGGAGCGCCCTTTGTTAATGGTTGAATAACTCGAAAAGTGTTTGTCGGATTCACTTCAAATTTTCACACAATATTTTTAAGACATTATACTTTAAGAAAATGCAAAAAAAAAATTAAATTTTTTGAAAATTCTGTATACCACTAACTCCTTAATACTTCGGATTTATTTCTTTTTTTTAAGTAAATTTCCATAATTTCGAAGCGTTGTTCTGGTTTTAAGTGACTTATGAGGACTTGTCAAATCTTACTGAACAGAATGTAGAATGTACCACAGTACAGACAAAGAAACAGGGAGAGATCCGAGAGAGAATGAGAGTGAGAGAAAGAATATATATCTAAATAAATTCACGACATTTACAGAGAATACAAATAGACAAAATTTACAAAAAAGCAAGAACGGTGTAGGTAAACGCCGTAAACAAACCGCGGTAACAATGCTCCGAGCGTTTATCACCCGGACAAACCCAGCAATTCCAGGACCGCAGCAACGGCACAAATTACCGCAAGGCAATACCAATAAATCTGACGCCGGAACGAATAGCTCTTTATAGTACGCACAAGCACTAGCCAGGAAACAGAAATAAGCGCCAAAAAGTAGGCATAAAAAAAAAACGCCAAAAAATTGAGACCAAAAAACGCCTCAAACAGTAGGCACCAAGGAAATACAACGCCAAAAGGTAGGCACCAAAAATATATTTCCTACAAGTTTGCACAAACAAACAAGCGAAAAAAAGTAGGCAGTGTTATTTCTCACTAGAAATTAGCAACCACAAGGAAAAACTCAGGAAAAGTGGCCTAAAGTGTATTTAAGATATATATAAAGTATAGTTCTCTCCCTCCCTTTCCTCTACGTTACATCTTTCTTCTCGCTCGCGGAACGAAAATGCCCAAAACGTTGCATGAGAGGTAAAGTAAAGGGTGTTCCAAATTGTACTCTCCATTCTCGCTCGTATATCGACGTCTAAGCAGTTTCACTTGAAAAACACCCGATATAAAATGAAAAATTCCGAAAATTTAGTTTTCTTTTAAAGTATATTCGCTCTACTCATTTTGCTATGCATTTTATATTTTTCTATGCCATAATACATTTTTCAAATGGTTCTCACCTACTTATCATTTCGAGCATTGTCTGACACTGCGCTTAATGGGTTGAAAGTTTGATAATTTTTAGTAAGAATCACTAGTCAAGCAAAATGAGACAACAAAGGAGCAATGGAAATGAGATTGAAAGAGTGTGGAAAGTATGTAGTATGTGGAATTCTGCGAATGCAATAAAATGCTGAAGCGATCTATGCTGTCGCATAGTACAATGGACTCTTACTCTCGGCTGAAAGTATGCATGCCTGTGCGCTCGTCTTAGATTGCTAGTTTGTGCAATGTATATGTATATGAGTACCTGCGTTTGTCATATAAAAACAGTTTGTATGTACTAATTCAACTGGCTATAAATAAAACTTCCGTTGCACAACGGTCAAAACGTATGACACAATTTGTGGAGGTGGCATAAAAGTGTGGCATGAAGTACCGAAGATACTAAAAACCACGGTTTTGATTTCAAATAACGCCGGCAAACTCTGGTATGTCTGCGTAAAGTGAAAGGCACACGGGTCTGCAGCATTCAGCCATTCGAGCCATTCATAGCACAGTTTTTGGCGGTGCCGAAAACTACTCACTTGCGTGCCATCGACATGCATTCATTCATTCCTGCTATGCTGCTGCTACAAAAAAGCAGCAAAGTAAAATTTGGAAAAATTGTGGAAATTCCTACAGAGGAGGAGGGGTTGTGGAGTGCATGCAGCTCACAGACTCTCTGCGCGTAGAATAAGTTGGAGAGTTGCATTTAGGTTAGCAATAAAATTTGCATAAATACAAATTCTCTAAAGAAAAAATTTAAGGTTGAACGTAAAAGCAAAGCAGGAGAAATAAAATTTTACACATAAAAATAACGGCAAGAAATTAAAAAGCCCATTTAATCGCAACAACAAAAATCCTATCTGAAAAAGTAGAAGATGGAAGAAGATGGAAAATACAAAATATGTATGTCCGCATCAAGAGGAAAAAAGAAAAAGTAAATAAATGAAATAATAAATAATAAAAATAAAAGATAAAGGGTGTTCCAATTTGGTTTTTATTTAACAAATAAAAACTTCCTTTTTTAATATTATTGCTATAGGGCCTGTGCGACCGAGCTTGGCTTGGCATTTACTGCTGAAATTATTTAAAAATTAAGTAAACTATTCCAATATGGGTATCAAATGAGTTGAATTTCATATAAAAACTTCATAAATATGCGTATATGAAGGTATGTAAATGTAAACAATTACTGGGTATGTAAAGCAGGAATGTTCGCATTGCACTTTTTTATATTTCTTGTTTGTTATGTGGCATTAGGGCGGGCCAAAAACAAAAATTATTATTTTTATGATTTCAAAAAAATGTTACGCCCAAAACTTAATGTTACGCCCTAAATTTGTGCCATGGCCAATATAATGATGCACCTATTTGTTTTCGACTCGCGCTGCCAAGGCTTTGGACATTACTGCAGAACTCCTTTCCGTAAATATGAAATAAAAAGTTTACAGATTTAGTTTCCTTTTTTAATTTCTCTTTACAAATGCTCTAAAAACTTATACCGTATGATTAGTTTCCCAGTACTTTGTTTCAGCTATTTCTTGTTTTTGGATAAAAACCCCACATAGTTAAAAAAAATTCTAAAAATTAAATATAAAAAATATTTAGATATCTCGCAATTAATAAAAAAATAAAGATACAAAATATTAGGTTGTTCAATACGCTTTGCGATTCGATAAGAAAAACACAATTTTATGGTTTGAAATGCAATTTCTATTCAGTATAGTTTCCTTGAGCATCAATACACTTGTTCAGACGATATTCCAACTTATGAATTCCATCCCTGAAGTAAGAATCTGGAATGGCTGCAAAATACGTTTTCACAGCTGTTATGACCTCATCATTTGATAAAAAACGCTTTCCACGCATGAATTTTTTTAGGTCTGAAAAAAGATGGAAGTCACTAGAAGCCAAATCAGGTAATTATGGTGGATGCTCCAACAATTCGAACTTTAATTCATGGATTTTAGCTACTGTCAAAAGGCTCATGTGACACGCCGCGTTTTCCAGATAAAAAAATTTTTTTTGGAAACTGGGTATTTTTCGACGAATTTTTTTCTTTAGTTCATCTAAAAGGGTGCACTAATATTCAAAATTTATTGTTTCACCAGTTTGCAAGTAATCCACAAACAAAATTATTTCCGCAT
The DNA here is from genome assembly GCA_037575425.1 of Anastrepha fraterculus. Classification (NCBI taxonomy): domain Eukaryota; kingdom Metazoa; phylum Arthropoda; class Insecta; order Diptera; family Tephritidae; genus Anastrepha; species Anastrepha fraterculus. Next base: position 3,503 of record JAYXIM010003301.1, read on the forward strand.
TCGAAAAACCTAATGCTAACACTTTCTTGGCCGATGTGTGGACACGAACTCGTTTCGGAGCAGAAGATCCAAGCTCACATCACTTTTTAGTATGCTGTTTTGATTTAGGATTACGGCGACAGACCCAAATCTCATACATAGTGATGAATCGACGCACAAAATCCACTTTATCTTTTCGAAAACGCTCTAAATATATACTACTGAGAAAGTCGGAATCGAATCTATTGCTTACTTGCAGTCAGCTTTCTTACTTACAAAATACTTCAGTCAAAATATTTGTTACACTACCTAATGAAATGCCTAGGGTTCCTACTAAATGTCTTTCAGTCTCTTCACGATTTTCCAACACGATTTCCTGTATTTTGTCTACGATTTCTGGTGTTGTTGCTGTTCTTGGACGTCGTTGAAGTGGAGCACCTTCAAGGCTTGTACGACCACGTTTGAATTCCGCAATAGATCCTCAAGTCGTAGCCCTTTTCCATCATAATATATACATATATATATTTGGCGCATACACCGTTGTGGGTATTTGGCTGCGCTCCGCCCCCTATTTGTGGCGTGCGTCTTGATGTTGTTGCACAAATGGAGTGATCTGCAGTTTCAAGCCGACTCCGAACGGCAGATATTTTTTTTTATGAGGAGCTTTTTCATGGCAGAAATAGGCTCGGAGGTTTGCTATTGCCTGCCGAAGGGCGACCGCTATTGGAAAACAACTTTTTCTTTATTTTGGTGTTTCGCCGAGATTCGAACCTAAGTTCTCTCTGAATTCCGAATGGTAGTCACGCACCAACCCAGTCGGCTACGGCGGCCGTAATAATAATAATAAAGAAAGATATAGCCGGAGACCTTAGCAGCCAGTGCTTGCTTTTTGATTCTACTCTGTTATAAGTGAAATAATTATTTATTATAATAAAATAAATAATAAAAAACAAAAAAAGAAATTTTACGTCCACCTTAGTATGAATCTTTTGTGCGTTTACATGTATTATTTCTTCCCCCACTGCTGTAATTGGAATTACTTTGCATGGGAATATTTATAGACATTTCACTGGCCGAATGGGTAGTGGGTAGTAATGAAAATGTGAAAAATGCAATCAGCTCTGCACACACAAAACCTTCATGAGATTTTTAAATTTTATTTGGAATTTTTTTTAAATCCCCAATTCATAAATGGTGTGACCATGTAAACAGTGTTTTGAAAAAGGAATTTGAAAAGAATACTAATAAATGTATAAGTATAAGTATTAGCTAGACGGTCTCTTTTAAAGTACATCATTTTTATTTTATATTTTATTTAACCATTATGTCTTAATTTTTGTAATTCAAAATGAGGTGTTAACCTATTCAAAATTACAATTCGCTTAAAGCTTGTTTCAGATTCTTTCACTTGATAGCTATACCAATTTAATAGAATTGGTAACTAATGAATTTACCTCATAGACTAAGAGCCCGCGACGCCCAGACCTTCGTTAAATTATAAAAGTTGGAAATTTTTCTATATACGTCTCCTATATAGGTATAAGCAAACCCAGATTATTAAACCTGGGTCGCGGTGGCTTTGGCAGGTAACAGGTAGTAAAGGTGAGTAAAATTGAGTCTCAAATTTGTAATAGTGTAAAGCTTAGTTTTTATACATTTCAACTTACAATCATATCAGAAACTGCCTCGTCCATTGGCGGACACTTAGGGCGGTAACAACCCCTCCCCAGACACCCTAACATTCTAATTATTTATAAATCTACTTTCGTCATAGTATAAAATCTAATTTTTATATATGTTATTCAGAGATCTATAAAAATAATGTTTTCACAATCCCCAGACAGTTTCGATGGTTCCCCCTATCTTCCCAGACATAATGAAGTCCACTCCAGGCGTGAGCGCGATGAATATATATGTACGTTGGTGCGAGTGAAATAGCGCGATTGGTCTACGGCGATCTTTTTCTGTGCATCAGCTGTCTTATACTCTGTATAATACTCCGTATTGTATATTATTGTAGTGTGAACTGTTATACGTACAGCAAGCGTTTAATAATTTATTTGCAAAATTTATTATAAAATAAGTGGTCTAGTTGTGATAAAGTGTTGTCATGGAAACGGAGGAACCGGAAAAAAACAAATTAAGTTGTTTTATTTGTAAGAAAAGTGAGGGGAAATTAATATTGCTTTCTGAAGAGACATTAAAGAAGTGCCGAACTGTTTTGAAAGTCAGAAAAAAACACAACCTTAAATATGCGAATGTTATTTTGCCTGATGAATATACAGATGGAGGTTATCACCGGGAATGCCATAAAACATTCACAGGCGTTAATAAACAGTACTACAATTCGGAGCCTGCAGATTTAAAAAAGAAAAAAAAGAGTAAACAAAGAGTTGATTAGTGTAGACAATTTATCTCCAGATACACCGATAGTACCTGAGTTCACTACCGAACTCGCAACAAAATCTCCAACATCATCAGAACAAAATTTATATTCTGAATTGATAAAGCTCCAGCCTTCAACCTCCACAGAACAATCTCATTTACCGCCTCAACATACAGAACCTTCAACAATTTCACAATCGACTTTAGCTAGTGAATCAGAGGTCTTACAATCGACAAGTTATCAAAAAAATGGTGACATTAGTACACCAGATGTTACTGAAGTAAACAATGTAATTGAGGACGTAAATACTCAACCCGAAAATGTTGAAATCTTTTTCGATTGGTTCAATTACGATTTAAATTATTCTCTCTCCTTACAGTAAAACTAACATGCATACAAATTTATCTTCTTAACTTTAAACTTCTAGAATTTTACCATCAGCTGTCGATTTTTCGTATTTTTTTCTGCACAATACTAGAAAAAATTTTCGATTGATATTTACAACTTTTTTCGTAGATCTCCACTTGACTCAATAAAAATCGCATTGTTGTATTGTTGATTTAATAATTTGTTAATATGAAAATTTTTCTGCGTTCTCCTTTAAAAATTTACTTTTTTTATCTGTTATAAATGTATATAATGAATTTTCTTGATTTTAGAGAACAGATCTCACTATTTCACTCGCGCCAACGTACATATATATTCATCGCGCTCACGCCTGGAGTGGACTTCATTATGTCTGGGAAGATAGGGGAACCATCGAAACTGTCTGGGGATTGTGAAAACATTATTTTTATAGATCTCTGAATAACATATATAAAAATTAGATTTTATACTATGACGAAAGTAGATTTATAAATAATTAGAATGTTAGGGTGTCTGGGGAGGGGTTGTTACCGCCCTAAGTGTCCGCCAATGGACGAGGCAGTTTCTGATATGATTGTAAGTTGAAATGTATAAAAACTAAGCTTTACACTATTACAAATTTGAGACTCAATTTTACTCACCTTTACTACCTGTTACCTACCTGCCAAAGCCACCGCGACCCAGGTTTAATAATCTCGGTTTGCTTATACCTGTATAGGAGACGTATATAGAAAAATTTCCAACTTTTATAATTTAACGAAGGTCTGGGCGTCGCGGGCTCTCACTCTATCAGGCAAAGCTTACGATCTTTTTGATAGTAATTTCAAGATGTGTTAAAGAATGCCGGAGGTCACTTTCGTTCATCTAACAACACAACCCCACACTTTGTTGGGTCCTTGGTCATTCTGGAGGGGAGGGAAAATGAAAGAGCGGATGAGTGTGTACGAAAAGGCTTTGAGCTGGACCTTCAGCGCGTGGTAGAGGACATTAGCATTCCGATTGACTTGAGCGTAAACACGGCAACTAATAGAAGATGGTGTCTGACTACTAACTGTAGGGTATCGAAAGCGTTCAGGCCAAAACTGAATCTCAAAAGGACAAAATATCTGCTTCGATTCAACAGATAAATCACCAGCATCCTCACAGGTGTTATAACGGGTTATTGCACTAGCGGAACCTTAGCCATTAGAATGGGTGTACCTCACAGTGAGTTATGCAGAAGTTGGGGAGATGAAAAAGAAATTGAGTCGGTACAGCACCTTTTCACCTGCACTTCAAGAAGCCGTGTCAGATATATTATCGATTATTTCTTTGAAGACCTGCAAAATTTGCAAAATGTCTCACTGTTGGAATTAGTTACCATCTTAAAAAGATCTAAGTGGTTTAAGCAACTTATTTAAAAATAAAAAATAAATAATTGGCGCGTACACTTCTGTTAGGTGTTTGGCCGAGCTCCTCCTCCTATTTGTGGTGTGCGTCTTGATGTTGTTCCACAAATGGAGGGACCTACAGTTTCAAGCCGACTCCGAACGGCAGATATTTTTATGAGGAGCTTTTTCATGGCAGAAATACACTCGGATGTTTGCCATTGCCTGCCGAGGGGCGACCGCTATTAGAAAAATGTTTTTATTAATTTTTGCTTTCACCGAGATTCGAACCAACGACCTCTCTGTGAATTCCGAATGGTAATCACGCACCAACCCATTCGGCTACGGCGGCCGCAGCAACTTATTTAGGGGATGGAAATCAAATGCAGGTAGCATTTGCCTTGTCTTAGACAATCTAACCTAGCTATTCCATGTGTATTTCTCATTATTTAGTAACTAGTTCAACAAGCATTGTATATGCAGAAACTAGGTGGCAGCCCTGTACATAAGTTATTCCGAAAAAGAACTGTCAGATATATCTTTTATTTCCCATACATCTAATTATTAAATATTTGTTTCGAGAAACGTTTTATGTAACAAATTAGGTGACAACCCTATGAAAAAGTATTTCTGGCCTAGAATTGTCAAAACATTCCTTTAATTTCCCATTTATTGCATCATTAAATATTTATTGCAAGAATAGTGCTATATAAAAATTATATGACAACCCTATGCAAAGGTATTTCTGACCTAGAATTGTCAAGAAATGCCTTTAATTTCACATTTATTGCATCAGAAGACATTTATTCTAAGAAACATTTTATGTAAAATAATAATGGGCAACTCTATGCGAAAATATTTCTGAGCTAAAACAGTCAACAAATTCTTAAATTTAACATTTATCGCATCATTAAACAATTATTTGAAGAAACGTTTTATTTAAAAAAATAGGTGGCAACCCCATGTAAAAATATTTCTGAGCTAGAAGGGTCAAACAATACCGTTCATACCATATTTATCACGTTTTTAAATATTTATTTCAAGAAACATTTAACATAAAAAATTAAGTGGTAACCCTATACAAAAATATTTCTGAGCTAGAATTGTCAAAATAACTTTAATTTAACATTTACGGCATCATTAAATATTTATTTGCAGAAACGGTTTATGTAAAAAAAATTGGTGGCAACCCCATGTAAAAATATTTCTGAACTAGAAGGGTCAAAAATACCTTTCAGACCATATTTATCGAATCATTAAACATTTATTTCGGGAAACATTTAAAATAAAAATATAGGTGGCAACCTTATGCAAATATATTTCTGTGCCAGAACTGTCAAAAAATATCTTTTCTTTCCCTTTAATCTTAATATTAAATTTGGGTTTCAAGAAGCGTTTTATATAAAAAACTAGGTGGCAACACTTTCGAAAATAGCTGTGAGTTAAAGCTATTAGAAATACCTTTCATTACATATATGTTGCCTTTAGATGTTTACTTCAAGTAATGTTTTTTTCTAATTAATAGACAGGTGGTAACACTATGAAAAAATATTAACTATATGAGTAAAATTGTTAAACATTTTGTTTTATTTGATACCCAAAAAAGTCATATTTTGTTTATTTCTTAAGCAGTGTAAAAATATGTGTCATTCATGCACAATCGCCCTAATTAAGCTTACTTTATAACACGAAAACGTGGGTTCCAAAAAAATAAATATAGTTTTTTACGTTTGTTATTAATCCTTAAACATTAAACATAACTTATATTGGTCCCTCAGGTTTGTATGAAGTGGTAAGAAAACGGTCTACAAAAAAGCCTTGAAAGAAATAGTGATGTGGAGGCCAGGGTTACTTGCCGGCGGAAAAATTCGACAGGCTTTCCAAAAACCCAACTTATGATCTGTGCTTGAATCCGGTGACCAAATATGAGAATTTTTCAGCATATTCATTCATTCTTCTCATCCAGGAGATCCATGAGCAAGTCATAAATGTATCCATCAAGCACATCAGCAGCCGCGGCATAACCTTTATCATTCCATTCACCTTGGAAAAGGTTAATTTCATCGATGTCAAAAATATCATTTTATCCACCCTCTAAGAAAGAGATCGAGCATGGGAGTGTTAAATTGCCCTTAATGATATTTACTTAAAAACGTGGTTTACTGCGCACCTCACCGATTTCAGTCTTCTCAGCATTCGTTTTCAATTCAGGTCATCCTCAGTATCTACAGTGTGGTTGACAGTGAAGTTAATGGCGATTTTCTCTTTATCAGTTTGCTTAACCTGCTCTACGTAGGCGCTTTCAAGTTTCACGCTAAATCCATCCATCCATGCAAAGTGCTAGGTATTGTCTGGATCTTTTGCGATTTTCGCTAGGCGAAAATTCCTTCCGTCAGGAATTTCACAAGCACACGTTCAACTTTGCTGTGCATGTTCTTGGTGCCTCTGCAACCCCAGCTCCAGCTCAGGCTAAGTATGTGCACATTCCGGACACTACTGCTTACGCCTGCTGCTCCATAAGTATCGGGATTTTTGCACAAGTGCCAAAATGTTCGGGTGAAGTCGCGTTTACCAAAGACATTTTTCAGTGCATTTGAAGAGTTGGTCGTGGCAATCAGACTGTTACTATAACGATTTTGTTAAACTACTCATTTTGTTTGAATATAATTTATAAAAAAAAAAATTCACTGAGAAAGGCAATCATCACCACATTCAATTTCCCTACTTGAGAGTAAACATATTTCTGTATTGAAGTTGTGCCAAATTCATAAAATTTAATGACTTTTACTTGGTAATATTACACGCATTTACTATGCTACAATCCATATGAATAGCATAAAATTTTTATTGAAAATTATTTTTCAATAGGAGAGGTGAAACGTACTTTTCGCTTTTGTCTGACTCTAAATTTCCCAATGCGCTAGTTGGCCAGCTCATGATTCTCTATGCAAACATTCGCTTATATGGGAGTTGGATTTTATTAATTTTCTCCTCATACTTTTATGAAACTAAATGCAACGCAGATGTCAAATTTGGTTGAGCTTCATTGCTCTCTTGGCGGCCGCCGTAGCCGAATGGGTAGGTGCGTGATCACCATTCGGAATTCACAGAGAGGTCGTTGGTTCGAATCTCGGTGAAAGCAAAATTAATAAAAACATTTTTCTAATAGCGGTCGCCCCTCGGCAGGCAATGGCAAACCTCCGAGTGTATTTCTGCCATGAAAAAGCTCCTCATAAAAATATCTGCCGTTCGGAGTCGGCTTGAAACTGTAGGTCCCTCCATTTGTGGAACAACATCAACACGCACACCACAAATAGGAGGAGGAGCTCGGCCAAACACCTAACAGAAGTGTACGCGCCAATTATTTATTTATTTTTTATTCATTGCTCTCATCACTTTGACAATACGGACAAATTTTGCTGTTATAGGAAACTTGTGTGCGAAAAAACAAGAACTTTACAAAATTAACAAGAAAATAGCTAGCACTGCACTACTGCATAAACTACTAGAATAATAATAAAAATATAAAAAGGCTGCAGCATTTAATTAAATGTTACATTTATCACCCACTTTTTTCTTTACAGACAGACTACCACCATATGATGTGCTGATTTTCAGCTTATGGTGCTCTAATTCTGATGAAAAAGTCAAATAAGCGGAAATCAAATCGAGTTGAGCTATCATTTTCAGACATTGAATGCAAAAATAAAGTGAACGTCAAATTTAAATTTTTGCATGTATTAAAATGGATCATAAAAAGGATGACGAACAAATGCAAACATTGTAATTTGATAGTCTGTTGGCTATCGGAATAATTTATGACCTACTTACGCTGATAAACAATGGGCGACGGCTGCCTCGAGCGCGGTTAGCTCTGCCTGAATTACATATAAATAGGTATGTATTAAAATAAGTTTAAAGTGTAAATTAAAGAGTGATATATATTTCATTGCAAGTTTATAATATAGTAATAAGGTACACTATAAACTTTCCCCAAATATTATGTAGTATGACAAGTGAGATTTCAGAATTTCATATTTGCTTTGCAGCAAACTCGATAGATAGACACCAAGAGGAGGATGCGACTTTGGCACTGCTTCACTTAGAACTCGCAGAGGGCTGGTAAGTTTCTCATAGTTCATTCTTCGCTACCAGTTTTCTACTTGCAACATACTCTTAGACTCATGTTGAGACCAACTTTCGTCAGTAGTTCCCTCTTGATAGGAAGAAGAGCAACTGAAAGAAGATCATCTCGCGCACAGGCTACGTTTGGTTATTCAGTTTAGTAAGTTCTAGTGCCGGTGGTCTAAATACTTAAACCCCTCTGCTGATAAGTGGTTATTTGTTGTTGTTTTTGGTGTACAAATTTACTAGGTCTTTACAGTGCGATTTAGTCAACGATCGTCATCGTCTAACTTATCTAACGATAGACCCAGGAAACGTGCTATTTTGATAAGTTGGTTACAGAGGAGGAGTGGTGTTAGGTGAGTGAGTTTGAGAGGACATGTTAATAGGTGGTTATTATTGTGCGTTGTGCCTTCTTCACATGTCAGACATATATTGAGTAAGTCGGTGTATATTCTGGATAGGTAGGAGTTACAATATCCAGCTCGTAATTGAGCCAAAGTTACGCAGGTCACACGAGGCAGCTGGAGCTCTTCGTCTGTAAACGGTGTAGATTGGCCTACGATAACGGTATTCGGGGATCAGGAGTTGAGGATGATGGCAAGGGTCGTCCGATGAATGCTGTTTAACGACTGTCTATATAGTGTCTATAGTCCCCATATAGCCAGTCTAGTATAGTGGTGTAGTCTGACTTACTTCATCCAGGTGGTAAAGAGGGTCGCTGTGGAGGTAGTGGGGAAGAATTGGAGAGACCTCGCAGTGAAAAAGTGGTCTCTGGTCATTCGTCACTCGCCTAAGAGGGTCACCTCCTTAACTAAGAAGTCTTCTTCGGTTTTTGTCCTTTTTTATTTTAATAGAAGTTCTTCAACTTACGAGGTGCTCAACAAAAAGAGCGCTTTAGTCTAAAGAAAAACATGGACAAAATTCTATTGTCTGTCGGAACGGACCTGTGTTGCGGTAGGACTACTGTTGCCACTGGAGGTGCTTCGTTGTTGAAGAAGCGCTGCTATATCTACAACAGACGAGCTTCTTAACCTCCTGTATACATGTGAAATTCTGTATTAAGAGCCTTTTATGGCTAGGGACAATCGTAGCAGGTAATAATTTTATCTATCATTAGCTGTTTTGCATCCACAGTGAGCATCGAGCCTATCATCATTTGATTTATAAGCTCGCACGAACTTTCCCAATTTTGGCGTAGGCCCGAGATAATTGTGCTTTTAGTTTAGGAACACCTTCGAAATTTCATGTCTGACCAAAGCCTGATATTCCTTGCTTACTTCTATTGGCGCTACTCCTCATAATTGAAAGTTAAGAATACCAAATTTGAAAATATAATAAGATAATAGCTGTTCTATTGAAAACCTTTAATCTAAACTTTCCGATTTGGCATATAAAAAAGCAAAAAAGACTTCAGAAGCCTTTCATGCTGCAATTTTATAGAAGTGTTGAAAATACAGAAGAGTGTCAATCAATATCACAATAATTAGAATTTTTTCCATATCGTAGTTTTTTGTCTTAAAATTGCTATCCTACTTTTGACTCCCTACATATCCAACTCGCAACACGATATTTCATATTTTTCACAAAAAGAGGCATAAAGGCAATCTGCCCACAAGACATTGAACTTTTTCTGTTTAGCAAGTACATACAACGATGTGGAAAATGAAAAAGTGGATCAAGTATTTGGACCAAAAGAGAAATTCTGTGCACTGGCCTTGCACCATAGACGCTCGCGTATTCGTGCTATGCACAAACAAAGAATTATTGGACATTAGGGTGCTGCAGTGAGGTATACTTTTTTTAGTGAAATTTCGTGCCAGCTGTACTCAGCAACACTTCGTTGGGACTCTGGCTGATTAAATAGAGGGGGGAAGGATATATTTCTAATTTACTTACTGGCATAATGCATGTGAGTATACATACGAGGCGTGTTTCTAAAGTAAGTACCGTTTTAACATAAAAAAGCAACAAGTAAATTTTTTCCAAAAATAATTTATTCACTTGAAAGGCCATACTTTACTCTACTTTTCTACATAATTCCCATTACTATTGAGGCATTTATCGTATCTTGGGACCAGCTTTCGTATGCCATCGTCAAAGAGGATTGCCGCCTGATTAGACAACCACTGATTCACACACGTTTTCACTTTTTGGCACCCAGCGTGAACACATTTGCCTATAATTTAAACGTTCGGACACAATTTCGTAAGGCACACTTCTTGAGGCAGCAGGAAACTTTTCAGCTAAGGATGAAATCGTGAATCGTCTGTTCCCTTTCACTTTACAGTCAACCTTTTGAATCAGTTCATCGGTAATGACTGAAGGTCTCCCACTTCGTTCCTCATCACGAATGTTTGTGCGGTCATCTTTAAAGGCCCTAACCCATTTCAGCACCATCCCATCACTCATAATGTTTTCACCATACACTTCATTGATTTGGTGATGAATGTCAACTGATTTGAAGCCTTAAGCACATAGACACCGTATTACAGCACGTACTTCACAGTCGGCGGGTTTCTCAAAAGGTGGAGGCGTTTTAAAATCACGCAAACATATGTAGACTCCATCGGAGTCCGTAATGGCATCTGTGGCTTCCCAACAGAGGTAGCTACACGACGCGCATGCACTAAACGGCGACCGCAGCGCTGAGGCGGCGTAATTTAAAAACGGCACTTATTTAAAAAACATAACTCGTATGTCTTTGTCAATATATACATAAGTATATACCAGGTTGTTCAATAAGTTTAGCGGTCTGATATGACAGGGTATTGCTACTAACCTGTCAATTTATTCTCTGATTGCAAGCCATTTAGTACCGATGTGTCACAGTATTTTCCACAATGAAAAAGTTAAGTATTGTGCGAAGAGGGAATTTTTATTTTTGGAAGGTTTAAAAACAATCGAAATTTTGTTCAAAGTGTATAAGGTCTTTTCGCCATCAATTAGTACAATGGAAAGATGGGTTGCTGAATTTACATAAATGTGGTCGTACAAGCCTTGAAGCCGATTCACATCAAGGACGTCCAAAAACAGCAACAACACCAGAAATTGTATTGGAAAATCGTCAAGTGACTGAAAGAGATATACTAGAAGCCCTAGGTCTCTCATTGGGGAGTATAAGCAATATTTTGACTGAAGTATTGGGTTTCAGAAAGGCGCATTCGCTAATAATGGCACAAAAACGAATTCGTATGAGACTTTCCCGGCAACATTTAGAGTGTTTTCGAGAGGACTGAGTGGATTTTTTTGTAGATTTATCACTACGGATGAGACTTGGGTCTATCAACAAGATACTAAATCTAAACAAGGGGCTAAAAAGTGGTGTGAACCTGGTTTTTCGGCTCCGAGACGAGTTCGTGTCCAAAAGTCGGCCAAGAAAGTGTTGGCATAAGCTTTTTGGAATGCGAAAGGAGTTTTGTTAGTGGATTACTTGCAAACTGGTGAAATAATAAATTCAGAACATAAGTGCACTAGGCCGGGTCGATTTGTGGGCAGGCAAAAAAATCGCCCATTGCTCTGTGAAAATCATACTCCATACCTCTGATGTTCCCCAATTTGGGTCGAACTTTTTAGTTTCTTTTCTATAACTCACTTAAATTAATTTTTTTCATTTACATATGTTCTGACTAAATAAATTTCTTAAGAGAAAAAATAGATATTATTATAAATAAATAATAACTATTATTATAAATAAATAAAAACAAAGAAAAAACATAGCCATTTAGCTGGTTTTTTCATGTAAAGGCCAAAAATGGTGATATTTTGAAATTGGGGGACATCAGAATTCGTTTTAGAGGTATGGTTCCTTCGGCAAAGTTTCTTATTTTGATCCCTAGAATACGATTTTCACAGAGCAATGAGTGATTTTTAAATCAACCCGCCCTAAAGAGCACCCTTTTAAATCAATGAAGGAAAAATTTCGTGAAAAATAACCCCGTTTGCAAAAGAAAAAAATATTTTTCATCAGCACAATGCACCGTGTCACAAGAGCATTTTGAAAATGACTAAAATAAATGAATTAGAGTTCGAATTGCTTGAGCCTCCACCATATTTACCAGATTTGGCCTCTAGCGACTTTCATCTGTTCCAGACCTAAAAAAAATTGATGCGCAGAAAGCGTTTTTCATCAAATGATGAGGCCATACCAGCTGTGGAGGCGTATTTTGCAGCCCTCCCAGATTCTCAGTTCAGGGATGGAATTCATAAGTTTGAATCTCGTTGGAATAAGTGTATTGATGCTCAGGACTACTACGAGTATACTGAATAATAAATTGCATTTCAAAGCATTAATTTGTATTTTTCTTATCAAACCGCAAAACTTATTGAACTACCTAGTAAGTAGTATGTAGAGACTGTCTTTGCTGGCCAAGCATGCAACATATAATTACCCAGTGCTTAGTCAGTTAGTGTTTAGATTTACATTTTTTTGTATTTGAGTTTTAATGATTGAACTATAGAAAAAACTAATAAAATATTTCAATAAAAAGTGGCAGCACTACAAATAATACTTTGGAATTAAAATCGGAATCTTTAATTATTTCTATTTAGATATCAAAATTAAAAAATCTTGTCGGTTTAAATTAAAATTAGTAAAATGTTTTTGTAAAAAGTGGCAATCCTACCTTTTTTTGTCTAAATTGAAAACAGTAATTTCATACACATTCACTTTGATATCTATGTGAAAATGTCTTATCTGCGTAATTGTTATTTTTAGATACGTGGCAACCCTACTCTTTTTTATTTGAATTGAAAACAGTATTCTCATACACATTCAGTTTGATATCTATGTGAAAATATCTTATCTGTGTAATTATTATTTTTAGATACGTGGCAACCATATTAAAGATACGTCTTTTCTAGGCTTTCACACATATTTTATCTTTTTTCTTACATTTGATATAATTATTGTGATATATTAATAATTATGACAACTCATTGTTTGATATTCATATTGCAATATTTTGATTAACTTACGAATAAGAATTCACCGGAAAGATTTACAAATAACTTTTTTTTTTAAGTGGCAACCCCAATTCGGTTTTCTGAATCAAAAACGGATTTTTTAAACACCTTTTGCTTGGTATATGTATTAAAATCTCTTGCCTGTGATAGATAGATGGCAACCTTGTTAAAAAATATGTCGAGCAGAAAGCTTTTCTTCGATATAATCAATGCAATATTCTATATATTATTTCATTATAATATTAATTTTTCAGATATGTGGCAAGCTTATTCAAAAATATCTTTTAAATAGATTTTGCGTGATGCTCATATTGTAATATTTGAAATGACCTACATACCACACCATAAAGCCCTAGAAAAAATTGTAAAACATTTTTATAAAAAGTGGCAGTCCTACTTTTTTGCTAAGCTTTTGTGTTCTTAAGCACTAGCTGTATGATATTCGTATTAAAATATCTTGCTTTCATAGCCTTTATTTTTGGATAGATGTCAGCTCCACTCAAAAATACTCTTACCTAAAAGCTTTCATGCAATAATGCAATATATTACTTAATTACCATGGTTATTAAACTATATTTATTAGACATGTGGCAACCCTATTCAAAATTTTCTCCCTTAAAGCTTTGTTTCACGCCATTTGGGTCTTACGCAATCTTATCGAGAAATTTACTGCATAGGTGATTAAGCGATCTGATCGAAATCCAGCAGATGAATTCGCCTTTAGTTTAAAAGAAAAGCTTGACGAGGCCTCTGGGTACCACACAAACAAGTCAGCGAAGTTAGTTATTAATTGCTTGACGAGCCTTTTGGCACTAAGTGTTTCAGCAGGGCTACCCAATCGCAAGACAATAAAGGCTTGGGATTGGGGCATGACAGCAGTCATCCCAGTTGTCGGATTTGTGGCTAACTTTAAGCTCAAACTGCCGTCCTCTTGATTAATACGGGGTCACGCGTGTGGTGATAACCACAATGGACAAAGAAGGTGCTTCAATGCAGGTGCTGGGGATATATGTACATTTAATTTTTTATTCCTACTTTTAATTTTTTGGAACATCCCTAATAAAAATAAATGTTCGTATCTTCGAACATTTGATATGAATATGCTAGGGCATGTGTATAGTTATACATCATCAAATAATCGTACGTTGCACTTTACTGCTGCTTCAACCTTAAGCGAGAACACTCATCGATTCTAAAAGTACAAAGCACAATGGGCGTTCAAAGGATATTTGACCAAAAGCCTAAAGGAAATACGGCTGAAAAAATTGTGGCAAAAAATGTTAGCAAAAAAAAATGTCGACCAAATGTTAGCACTGAGAGGTATACAAAAAATTATATCAAAGGTAAAGGCAAACGAAAGGCGTATAAAAGGATACGCAGGTAATGCAAAAACTAAAGCAAATCGACTTCCCACAACAGCAAAAAATTTGCAACTTAAAAAACGGTATCTTTTGCTTGAAGCTTACTAAAAAGCTGGCATACACCTTCATATACATATATGTCCATATACTCGTATGTTTAAGGGGCAAAGCAAGCAGTGGATGTGCCAAGTAAGGATGTAAGGACATACGCACACATTTGTCACACATCCGTAAATGTATGTAAACAGAATAAGTAGAGTGTAAGTGTGAGCTTGTACACCTTAAACGGAAGTACTTTTAGCATAGCTGAGGCTTTGTGCTGCGAGGCCTTATCATGGCGGTCTGCACAAAAAATTCATTCGCTCATTTAAAACGATTTTTCAAAGTTCTTCTTCAATGGCCGTTAGCTGCTTTTATGTAGATATTTCGTTGGCCTCAGTAAGCGCTTCATTAAAGTGAACTCACTTTTTTATTCTTCTTCTTCTTCTTTGTCTACTTCCTCCTCCTCCTTCTCTACGCTCTGTGACTCTGCTGTCACTATGCCTCACATAAATACGCCGTGGCATTGATTGCTTTTAAAGTTCCTTTGCAGTTTTTGTGCCTTCGATTTTCAATTTGGTTTCAGCGAATTCCTTTTTATCATTTGCGATTTTTTTTTCTTTTTGTTTCTCATTCATTAATTTTTTCAATTCGTTGTTTTTTTCCCTTTTGATTTGCGGGTTACTGGTATTGGTATGCAATTAAACAGTTGTGAAAAGTATTCGAGCGGCATTCGAAGGGTGCTTGATTGGGAAGAGTGAGTGTATTTCTACGAGTATGTCCTTTGCGAGTTTTTGTTTCATTTACGGGCCTAAGTGGAATTTTGCTTCTTGTGGCCTTTTTTTTTTTGTTTTTATGTGTTGTAAGCAGCACAACTTGTATTTAAATTATAATTAATCCTCAAAATTTATGTGTACGTATTATTTATGCTTAATTTTCGCTGAGAAGATATGGAATATTTTAAAGATATTTCAGTTCATTGTGTCTATTTTTGAGTTAGAAGCCAGTGTTGTTTCAAAATGGAGGTAAAAGAAATGAAAATCCGAAACATTCTTCAGCGCCACTACGATCAAGGTGAAAAAGTGGAGCTGGCGGTCAGAAAAATGTGTACTGAAAGCTTATCCGTTGCTGTGAAAACTCCTCCTCTTCTTCTCCTATAAATCGAATAAAATAAATCGAGCGATTCTATGCCAAGTGATCCAAGTATTTTGATCAATATCCTAAATTTCCTGAAAATTGATTTATAGTGGGTTTTAGTATCATACCTATAATAAGATATTAACTGAAAAAAATTAAAAATTTGAGATATATTTATTGCTGAGAAGTTTGGTTTAGTTTTCAAAGAGAAATGTCTTAGTTCTCTTGATATTTAATTTTTATTTGTAATTTTTCACAACAAAACATACTTCAAGAACAAAACTGTTTTTTCGGAACAATTTTTTTTAGGAAATTTTTTTTATACAAAATCTTTTTTCCGAAATTTTTTTTATAAAAATATTTTTATAAAAATTGTATATGATTATATAAATTTTTAGAATTGTTTTTTTTTTGTTTTTTTAATTTGAAAAAAAACAACCCCTCAGAGAATATTTTATATTAATAGCTGAGATTATATTCAGTAATTTTTTTTTTTCGGAACAGAAATTAATTTTTTTAAACAAAGAGTGGTTTTCTGGAACAAAATATTTTCCAGAACAAAATTTTTTTTTCTCAAAATTTTTGGAGAACAAATTGTTGTTTTCCATTTATTACGACTACCCTCCTCAGCTACCGGTAAATACTTATTTTTTCATTAATAACTAAGACTACGTTCAGATTCAGAAAACAAAGAAAATTTAAAAAATTCTGGAATAAATTTTAGAACAAAACATGTTTTTGCTTGAATTTTCGAAGAAAAATATAAATAGAGAGATTTCAGATTTTTATTTTATTTTTTTATTATTAGCAGAGACTATGCTCAGTACAAAAAACAAAATCTAGAACAAATTCTGGAACAATGTTTTTTTTGAAATGAGAGAAAGAAATTAAATTTTTTATACTAACAGTTTTTCGGGAACAACATGTTTTCTAAAATAATTTTTTTTTGCTAAAAATGTTCTGCCTTTTATTATATTATATTAAATCCTGTTTTTCATTAATAGACTATGTTTAAAAAAAAATCTGAAACAAATTCTAAAAACTTTTTTTTTGCTCGAAATTTTGCAGAAAATGTTTTTCATTTGTGAAAAATACTGCTCTCAGATTATGATCTTATGAGTTCCATTAATAGCTGAGGCTATGGTCAGTAGAAAAACTGTAACGATTTCTGGAAGAAAATGTGGTTTTTGTTCTATATTTTGGGAGACATTTTTTTTATTTGTGAAAAAAATCATCCCCAGATTTTGATGTTATGTGTTTTATCAATATCTTAGAGTATACCCTCTTTAGAATTTTGCCCTTTTTCCCATTAATAGATGAAACTATGCTCAGTAATCCCATTTAGTTTCATAGTGGGCTTTTCACAACTTTTCGAGATATATTCAAAGACCTACAGCGAATCAGATAACGAATATGCTGACTAAGCCAAAAAATATGACTTACATTCATATACGACGTTTGTCCTAAATTCACACACCTCTATATAGAATTCATAATAAAAGGTGTCAAAAATATATTTTTCAGTACTTTGAAATTGCAAATTCAATATGGAGTGGTCGAGGTATCAACAATAAATCAATGGAATAAGTGCTCAGTGCAGAAGGAGTATCCTACACTCCTATATATCCACATGAATTTATAGAAGCTTCCCTCGACTTTAACTAGGATATTCTCTTTACACGGACACTGAAAATTAGCCGCCAAGTCTCATATACACGTAATGCATGTCTTTCAAGTTATTTATCGCGGCCTATTAGGCAACTCTGACTTGTTCGTCTTTTCGCTGGCACTCAATAAATGTAAGACAAAACCCCGAGTGATCTACCCGAAAAACAACTTTTGCTTTCTAAAAACTTTTGATATTGAACATCTAAGTAATTTATAGTAAAATAATATATATATATATAAAATATATTATTTTTATTATTGGGGATAGAATAATTTGAGCTTAAGATCTATTATTCAAGAATATAAAGAAGACCCTTTAATTTTGTTTCTGAGAGGAACTTTGGTATGTAGCCTTAATAACTTGGAATTCAGCCTGCCGCTTACCAAAATACTTATTGCATGATTACTACTTTAAAGAATATGCAGATTTCCCACAAAAAAAGTATCCCAAAAGTATAACTTCGTTAGAGTTTCTTCTTCTTCTTTATCTTCTTTTTTAGGCTGAATAGTACCACTTGATAATGGCAAAAAAAGTGATTGACCTATAAACTGCAATTCACTGCAATAGAAATTCTCGGAAAAATGAACTTGGATGCCAAGATCGCTCAATTTAAAGATTTATAGTCAAAATCCTCCAAATTTGTTTTTGAATGGAAGAAAATTTGAAATACCGAACGCAAAAAAATTTCAAAAATTAAAGGAAACTTTAAGTGACTCAAAAATTGGACATTTTTATATTAAAATCAAATCTTTATAGAAATTCTCAATAAAAAGTTTGAAGTTTTGATCAAATTGTTGTATTTTTTTAAATTTTGTGCAAGCTTGTACAAAATCTACAAGTCTGGAAGTTTGAATTATATGGTTTTATTTTTATAAAAATACAAAATATGAATAAATAGTCAGAACTTGACTCTATGACGCTTGTGACCAAGACTGTATATGTTAAGGTGAACTCGTCTTTATGATTTTCAGGATTAACTGAAGTCGTATTAACATACAGCCCTGAGCAGAATTACTTTCTAACTGACAGAGTAATTTACACAAAAACAAGAATGCAAGTTTGTTAACAAACTAAAAAATATAAACTTGTATTTATATAAAAAATCAAAAATAAGATAAAGATCACATGTTGAAAGATTGTAAGATAATACATATATGTTTATTTCTAACTGTACCCTCGGGGCACCAAGCGGGCTTTTCAAATAGCGTTAACTCGAAAGCTGGAGTCAATCTGCCAAAACAGATGACCTCATTGCATTCAGAAAGTCCCAATGAAGAAAGATCAAATACGCAATTTTGGTTACCAAACTACGACTTTCTAATGCTTAAAAGTTACATTCAAGATAGAACATTTTATGGTAAGTATAACGACGCAGTGTATTAGGACACACTCTATATCTCATCTACACCGCTGACTTATCCGAACCGTCTTGAGGAAATAGCGTGAGTGCGACGTTTGCAGATGACACTGTACTAATGGCATCCCATAGAGACCAGAAAATAGCACAAACACGTTTACAAAACGACTTCAACAAAACGCTGGATTGGTTCAAAAAATGCAATATAGAATTTAATGACGATAAAACAATTCAAGTCAATTACACGAACAGAAAGCTAACCATAGACTCATTAAATATTGGAAGCTCTGACGCGAATACTGATACGAAAGCTAAATACTTAGGGATTAAAATTGACTCTAAACTAAACGGGAAGGCGAAAACAGAAATCAAATTAAAAATCCCTTTCGGCAACTGCACTGGCTGCTGCTAGGACCTCAGCCAAAGCTCTCGCTGCAAAACAAAACCTTAATCTACAAAACGACAATTGGACGAAT